>JAOXNN020208329.1:0-19458 GCA_028571205.2 Hydropsyche betteni | reverse complement strand
ATTTTGTGATATTTATTAATGAAATCCCGCCCTTCTTGGGTGTGGATGTTGAACAGTTTAGGGTGGTCTTGTGCCATTTCCTTAAACATTTCTTGGAGTGGTGTTGTTATTGTTTGAGTTTGTGTTATCTTAGCTGGCTAAACATTTGAATTCAAATTAAACAACTACTACTGTTATTTAATATGCACTATTATCAGCTAATAGGATGGAGGTAGTTAGGAGTGCTTGGGGATGGCAGCTAGGTAAAAGACTAGAGTTTGAAGGTTCTGAAGACTTGTTATGTTCCTGAGGATCTAGATCAATGGTCTCTATGTTGTCTCCTTCCTTATGTTATTCTCAATATTGTGATAATACAAAATACAGATTGTCGTGTGAATTGACCATATACGATCAGAAATAACATCAAAATATTAAATATCCGTCTCAACTAATTCTTATATTCTACATGGCACTCTTAGGTTGTCTTCTCACCTACACAGTTTGGCTGGTGGGGCTTCTCTACGTCGCTAAAGCTCTCCGTCACATCTACAGAACACTGGTTGTTATGTTAACAAAGCTAAACACCTAATGGGCATCCACCTACGGCCTGGGATCATGGGCCGTAGTAACCGGTTGCACCGAAGGCATAGGCAAAAGTTTCTGTTACTAACTCGCCAATATCCGTTTCAACCTCTGTCTGGTATCCCGGAACCGATAAAAACTCTAAACCCTTGATCGCGACCTCAAATCCAAATACCCTAAAGTGTAGACCAGGATAGTAGTCGCCGATTTCGGTAAATAGTCATCAGACACCTTCTACAATAGAGTGATCGAACAGCTGGGTAACGTCGATATCAGTCTATTGATAAATAATGTTGGTCTGGCCCAACTAGGTAATTCAGGAACTATTCAGCACCCTTCAACTAGCAGACAGTATAACAAATAGAGTATCAGCTCAACCTTAATGTCAGAGCTATTACTTTTATGACCCATAAACTGCTACCAAGGATGGTCTTCAGGCACTATAGGAGTGGGATAGTCAATCTATCCTCAGGTTCGTCTCTAGTTGCATACAAGAATCTATCAGTTTATAGTGCAACCAAAGCTTACGATGACCTATTCTCTCGGGTACTAACCGAATAGCTAAAAGGAAGGAACGTGGATGTAGTTTCATGCCGACCGAATATTGTCTCTACTCCTGCCAACAAAAATACTAAGGATATTCTATCAACCTCTGCAGATGCCTGTGCCCGTGGAGCTCTCAAAGCATTAGGGAAGGTACCCTTCACTTAAGGAGCTGGCTACCATGTAATCCAGAACATGTTGATCGATCTAATCCCTTAATGGTACCTCCGAAAAGCCGGTTAATAGTTCATGAACAGGTAGCTTCACCTGAAAAAAGACTGATAAGAATTAAATAGCATAGATTAACCAAATTATTTAAATGCTGAAGGTTGTCCCATAATTATAATAATAATGGAGATAGAGAACAAACAAAGAGCCAAATAGCTGGCAAAATCTCTCAAAAATAAATCACCCAAACAAAGGCAGAACTTTATTAGAGAATACATCGCATAGACTGGCGCCAAAAGTACCCTCTCTATTAATTCAGTCAAAGACGCAATAACTATCATTGCAGTTTAGAAAGGATTCGAAATTATCCTTCATCTAGCCTGCCTTTACGGTCTCAACCAAGTAGTCAAAATACTGGTGTCTAAGGACATGCAGATGAGCCAACTCATTTAGCTGCTCAAACAGTTTTACAAGGAGAATAAGGATCTAGCGATCTATGTGGTGACTGTAGCCACTAACAAAATGATCAATGCTGGAGACTTTCTAAAGGACGTCATAAAAGATGGAATAGTCTAACTACAGATGATAACTGTTAATGCCTTTTGATCACTACCTAATTATACTTATTTGATCTTCTTCATTTATCAGCTGGGCCATAACCACCGCCACCTGGTGTCATTACAACTATCCTATCGAATATTTCGACTTTAGCTTAGCTTTTGCTACTCATATTCCTACGAGTATCCCCCTTCACAATTATATTCTGTCCTCTTTCACCATCCTACCCTCCATTTACACCGTAAGGAGCGAATACTCTGCGTTAGGATAGGATACTGACTTCCATCGGCTCGAAGAACATAAACTCTCTTACTACTCCGTCCCCACCTCTAAAAGTGCCCTTACCTCCTGAGTTAGTCCTTAGCCTGAACTGCTCCAAAGCTACAGGATACCTCGATTCGAACACCTCCAGATCAGTTATCCTGGTATTGGTCATATGGCATTGGCATGTGGTACCGTTGAAACCGTTTCCAGCTCCAGTTCCACCAGCGATCGTCTAATAGTATGTTAGCTTAGAGTTACCGAATAAGAAGTTGTTCATCGTTCCTTGGCTGGCAGCAACATACTTAAATGGCTTCAGAATTACGTCCACTAGACGTTGGGATGTTTCAACATTCCCGCCGACTACTGCGCTGGTCAGTGAAGGCGATAGGATGCTTTTCGGAGGGATGATGATCTTAACTGGTTGGAGGCATCCACTATTGAGTGGTATTTAACTTTTAATCAGACTCCTGAGTGAATAGATTATTGCGCTTCTGGTTATCGACTCGGGTGCGTTGGTATTTCCATATACCTCCATACCTGTGCCCGAGAAATCGAACACTGCACTTCTGTCTTTACGGTCGATAGTCAGTTTCAGTTGAACTTTGGTTCCATCATCCATAAACTATTTCTATTCAATTGTATGAACCTCATTCATTCCATTCTTGAGTGAAAATTCGTAGAGCATCCTCCTGACTGCCTCTTCTGCATTACTTCTAATGTATTTCATGTAGACAGACACCTCTTCACTCCCATTTTACTCTACCAAACCAGTCAGTAGCCTTAATCCGATCTAGTTAGCCGCTATCTGTGCCTTTAAATCACAGATGTTATCTTACAGGATGCGTGACTTAGCCAGAATCTATCTCAGACCAGTCTAATTAAAGTTGCCTCCTTTCACTAGCTGGAACTTCCCTACTGCTGCTCCCTCCTCACTCAGATACTTAGAGAATGCTGGCATACTCCCTGGGGTTATCCCTCCGATATCAGCATGGTGACCTCGAGCAGCCAAAAAGAATTTCATGTCACCTACTTTAGCAGGAGTAATGACTGTGATATCTGGTAGATGAGACCCTCCCCATCCTGGATGGTTAGTCATTATCACTTCATCATCCTGTATTCCATTCTGTATCTGGCTGATCACAGTCGTCTGCATGGAGCCCAGATGCACTGGTAGGTGGGGAGCATTAGCAATAAGGTTTCCTTCTCCATCGAAGATAGCACAGGAGAAATCCAGTCTTTATTTGATGTTGGTGCTGATGGAGGTTTTCTGGAGAGCTTTACCCATTTCTTAAGCAATCGACATGAACCTACTCGAGTAAATAGACAGCTTTATGGGGTCGCAGACTTTTATATCGGACCTTTGGATCTTCTCTAAGTTTTATTTGATTAAGAGGACGTCTTAACTAATGATGTGGGCTTTCCAACCAGGTTAAACGAGGACTGAGAAGGTTTGTGAGAAGAGAATGGCTGGTCCCTGTATTCTACAGTTCTTCATATTCTTCAGTGTATAAAACGTAGTTTAATAAGGGCCCTCATTGAAGTAGGTAGCCTCCTTCTTTAAGACAAATTTGTCCGATGGTTGCTCCTACGGCGCCTCTACTTTGTGCTCGTGCTGTTCTGGAGAGAATGATATCCTCATCCGACAGAACTACACAACATAGGCTTTGTTTTTAATTACGAAACCGAATTCCAGCTAATGTCTTCTCTCAAACTATTTGAGGAAGTCTTGCTAAAGTTTGACTATTATGGAATAAGCAGTTCCTTCGTACTTTATACCTACTTCTGCTGATCTAGAAGATTATTTCTATTACAGCTTCCCCAAACCTGCCAGGATTTACTCGCTCATCGATGAGAACTCGGGAGCTAGTCGCTTTTCCAGCATCTAATATGCAGTGGTGGTTTAGGATAGAGGAATCTGAATGCCGATATGCCTTTTCCGTTATTAGACTATCTAACTTTTGCTTAATCCGTAAGCACTCAGTATTCCAGAGTACTTATGAATGAACACCTTGTCAAGCCCAATCTTTGAGGCAATTCCGCAAGCATGTTGCCCTCCAGCACTCCCAAAAACTACTAGAATATCTGGTTTTCCGCTGCTGTACATCTTTCTGACACTTCTAGCCATCATTTCATTACTCATTTCAATGAATCCTAAAGCTACGTCTTCCATATTCATAGGTTTATCCTTTAGTTCTGTATTAATCTTCTATGTCAGAGTCTTAAAAGCTTAAATGGACAGAGTTGTATTGATTGGCTCCTTCCCGGAACGACCGAAAACCTTCGGGAAATTGTCTGTCGCTAGCCGGTTCAGTACAAGGTTAGCATCTGTTACTGCGAGTTCGTCTACATAACATTTGGAATACCTCCCACCCCATAACAGACTGGTCCTGGTTCAGATCCAACACTTTCCGGTCCAACCTGAAACATCCCGTTATGAAACGTCAATTTAGAGCCTCCACCAGCAGCTATCGTATCGATCTGTAGGTGTGGAGTATTAATCTCTATCCCATTCACATTAAAATCGTATATATGTTCGAACTGCTCCCCATTAAACTTCGAGACGTCTGTCGAAGTGCCTCCCATATCTAGTCCGATGGCCGACTTAACCTTCGCACACTCTGGGAACCTCTGGATAACACTTACCAACTTCGAATAGCCAATTAGTCCGCCAGCTGGCCCCGAAAGCAAAGCTCTACTAGCTGTCGTCTTATTCTCTGAGAACCCTCCATCACTCCTCATAACCCGAATCTTAGGTGCTGCGTCGAACGACCTCCTAAACTCCTGGAAGTAATTATCGACTGAATTATAAAACAATTTACCGAAAGGATTGAGAAAGGCATCCAGGCTGACTGTCTCCGACCTGCCCAAATACCCTAGCGTCCTATTTTCACTCCCCACATACACATCCTTAAACCCTTGCTGCAGGAAGTACTCTTTAACTTGTTGTTCATGCCCAGAATAGAGGTAACTGTTAGCTAGTGAGATCCCAATAGAAGAAATCCCTCTATTTTTCAGTTCAGTAGATATCTATTATAACTGCTTCATGTCAGGTTTCCGAACAAACACGTATTTACCGGGTTAGTACGCTATCTTTTCCGAAGCTTCAACCTAATGCAGGTAGACTCTCTCCTTCAATCCGAAAGTGACAGTAGAAAGTGGGGAGGGTTTGCTACAAGTGAGATCGAAAATATCTGGGCGGGTTTGATTCCTAATTTAGAGTAGATGCTCGAATCCTTAAGTTAGAATAATAGCATTGGGATAACCTTTGCGTTAGAGAAGAGCATTGGTTGCCAGGGTGGTCCCTAGGTTAATTTGCCTTATAGACGCAGCCGGAATATTATCGTTAAGCTCTACCCCCATCCTGCCAGCAAGGAATTTACGGATACCTTCGATAGGCCCTTCCCTTTTATTTTTGGTGGAGGGCTCCTTGAACACATACTCACCTATCATCTCATGTCCAGGATTGAACTCCTGTACATAGAAATCAGTGAATGTGCCTCCTCTATCGATATTGAAGGTGTAGGTGTGGTTGGTACTTTCCATTTAATGATTATAAACAAATTAGCTGGGTTGGTTTTGAATGTGATGATACGATAAGAATAGGCGACTATTATATTCTGGGTTATTATAACTAATTACAGTTAGTTATTATTTAATAGGTATGGCGTTGGAAAATTGATGCAGTGATATGACATTATTGGTGTAACTCTCATCACAGAAATTGTGGTGATGACCAATCAGATTATTTTAGTTAAAAACTAAACCTCGATTTCTACCCACTACAACTACCTAACAAATCTAATTCAGATGTATTTCCACAGCTAACCCTCCTCGCCATCACAGCCTACATCATAGAATATGGATGTTTGCCTTTGATATGATAAGATAGTTTATTTTGCAGATATTAAACTTAACTTAACAGGCGGAAGGGCTTCCGAGTCAACTAAAGCAGTTTATCAAACTTGCTCGATGTTGCCACTCCACATTCCCAATATTTTCAATATGGCTTACAGTCTGTTGTTCACTGAATGCTCGGTTGAATTTAAGGCTTTTCGGGTAGGCTATATCCACTAAAATACCTTGTCTTCGGTTGTCCATTTAGCAATATAAATCAATAATTTAGCATATTCTTGATAATCCTGGGTTAATCCCGAAATACAGAGTTAGCACCCAATATTCTGACCATTCCACCACACCCAACGATCCCATTCGAACCCAGTATCATACTCAACTGCAGTGACCCTAAACATCTAATTCAATAGTAATGCTGGAATACGTGTTAATTATGTTGCAATAGGTTGCAAAAAGAATTTAGAAATTGAATAAAACACTGGACGATTCACTTAAACCCCTTCTCTAGGTCAGCTGGTCCTGCATCACTAAAGCTTCCAGTGAAAGAGGTAGTGGGTGACACCATCCAACTCCATCCCATCATCGGATTGTAAGTGTTGATGGGAGTGTACATCCAAGAAATCACTCCAGGACTCAATGGGGTGGTGGGTAGGTTGCTTGAAAAGTCGAGTATCCTCATCTCGGTGGTCCTCTTCTCCTCCGCTCTGTAAATAGTTGTCCTCTCCAAATTGTCATCCTTAAGTTGTTCCTCTCCCATGCCCATCTGCTGTTGATCCTAAGAAGAAGGCTCCAGCTCCAGTATTATCCTCCTCACAAGTTCCATCTATCTCGCCAGAGTTTCATCTTTCCTTAGCCGTTTTTTAGGCAATTCCACCAATTTCTAATACTTTTTCATTAGGCTCTGATACCTGTTCTTAACTGAATGCTCAGTTCTCTGCACCAATTTCTTGGCGATCAGTGCCCACCTTTTCCCTATTTCTGCTGCTTCACGGAGCAACTGGAGATCTTCCTATTTGGTCCATGCACCCCTAAATTAAAACAACCACATACTTGTTAACCGAAGAATCATGGTAATTTCTCCAGCGCTCCCTACACTGCTTAGGCTTCCTGAAAAACCTACCTGTAGAGTCTCTGTAGAGTTCTTTAGAGATTTAGTGCCATTTTAATTCTTCAGTGGCAGGTTGTTTGCTGAGTTAAATAAATAAATACCTGACCGCCGCCTGGAGGAGCTGATCCTCTTCCTCTGTCCACTGTTTCCTAGCGTCAATAGTTTTGGCTAGACTCATCCACTAAAATTTGATGTCTTCCGGGGTCTTATTTACAAAAGCACTGGATATTTTAACCCATTGCTGCTAATTCTGAGGTTAAACAATAAATACGAAGTCAGAAATCTTGGTTTCGAGGGAGTCCTCCAGATGGAACACCAGCCACACAAAAGTCCTCAGCTAGTTTTCGTACCAGGTGCGACAGTGTCCCCGCTATCGGCCCACCCGCACCTCTTTGGTAAACTTACTGAGGATTTCCTCATGGAATTTTCGGATGTCCCTGCTCCGATAATTCTCCACTCCGAAGCATTTTATGTTATAGTCTTTCCGTAGCTACTAATGGTTGAGTTTGACGTAATTTTTTTAGATAACTTCCATCAACTATTAGAAGGCATCTTTTATTTTTTTGACTGTCTCCTCCGCCCACTCTGCGGCAACCTCCCTTCCATCTTCATTCTGGTTCAACACACCTTCCATAATAAATAATAATTGATAATGGATTATTCCAACTCAGCTTTTGTACTCAACCATATTAACCATACGAATTTAATTCAATTATTTTACACTATTCTATTCATCTACGATATCTTCCTTAGGCAGATAATCATTTCTTGGGGGAGGGGGCTATGTAATAAAAGTTTATTGATTTTAAGGTGGGATTTAGTTGGAGGGAAAAGGGCAGTATTATTGGGGTGGGAGGATAGGAAGGAAAAATAAGCTGTAGTGTATAACCTAAGAATAGCAGTCTGAATGCAAATAGGGTCAATAACGCCAGCTATTCCTTCCAAAACGAATATTTACCTACTGATTTACTTGGCCCTAAGTAAGATCATAGAGAAGAGAATCCTCATGCTGAGTAATTCCCTCTAATTTTTCCAAGCACCCTGTTCTTCTGCAAACTTTTAAATAATTATTTGTAACTACAGTTATTTTTCCCAACAAATGCTAAGCTCTCCAAACAAGAATGGTCATTCACGGGAAACAATCAAAGGAAAGAATGCTGAAAGAGTGAGCACTATGGTAATTAATTATGGAACTTAACCCCTTATACACTATCAATTCTTCTTTGTTCGAAACATTGTTTGTTGGAATGACAACAGTCTGTTGCCCAAATTACAGTAACTCTGAGCCTACCCAAAGAGCTACTTCTAATATGACTTCAATCTCTTTCCAGAAATTCCTTTAAAATTTAGAGCGGGACTGGAGTTAGCAAAGTGAGGGCGGAGCTCAATTGGGAGAGCTAATACCTCCAAAGTATCTGGTTGCAAATTGGATTCTTGTCTGTCATTTTTATTCCGACTACTATCCTTTGCCTATTAATTCCAGCTCCTCTATCATATTCTATGACAGTAACAAATACCCTCCCAACCAATAGTTGTATATTACTCATTAATCGCTATCCTGATTACGAATTAAATGCAATACTCTATCATTTGCAGGTTCCCTCCGCATATTTTTGAATTTTGGGATCGGCACAGGCTAAACATGAGTTGCTGTAGGTTACGCTGGTAGAGTCGCCGAAAACGCCGCATACTGGAGATACTGCTGAGGCACACTTTGAGGCTGTTGGCCTAGGACTGATACATGTTACCGATGGTGCTTAAGAATTCAATATGGGGGCTACATATTATTTGCAAGCACCCTATGAAAATGCTTCAACACTATCGGTAGCACAAGCCAGGCAGGGATTAGTAAATGTTTTAAGGCTAGAGTTCGTAGAAAATACTCCGCAAACTAAGTCTGAGTTTGTTGGGCAACGAGATGAGTTTGGTCGGCCGCCTACGCAGACAGGGTAATATCCGGAGGAAGTGGGTTTGGTTTTGTAAAGGGCTACTTTCATCTGAAGGATGAGCTATTGGATGGCTAGGCTAGTGGGAGGGGTTGTTTTGGGGCAGTATCCTGATATCCATCCGGTTGTAGTGGTTTATTGGCATGCGTAGCATGAGCTGCTGTACTGCTTGGTGGAACCATCTGCTCTATACCCACATACAGGCCCATAGAATGACGAACATAGAACAGGATTACTTAGACATCTAGTGATACTACCGGTATTTGGCGTAGTGTTGTTCGTAGAGTTGTTGGAAGTGTTGTTCGAACTATTATTAATAGTACTGTTATTTGTATTTGTACTATTACTAGAGTTTGAGTTATGACTGTTAATAGTGTTATTTATTGTATTGGTATTGTTAGGGCTACTATTATTAGTGTTTGAGTTATTCGGTTGACTATTATTCGTATTATTTGAGCTATACGTATTATTCGTTGTATTCTAATTACTACTCCCTAAACATGGCCCTCTGCTCCAGTAATTAACATTTATCTTCCACATGCACAACCAACACTCATTATTGACGGTAGCCGATGTTCCATTATTAAAACGAACACAAAAAGGCCCGTAGTCATCTACAACCGTTTGTGGTGTTTGGCATCCAACGATACAGATTAGGTTGAATGGTAGGGAAAATGGGCACTAAGTAAAGCTTACTATTTGGACTGTATTCGGATTCATGCATCCTTTACATTTGTTTAGGGCTGTTCGGAAGAGTCCATTGGAGTATTGGCCACATACTGGTTTTAGTGTATCTGGGCATATTGTTGGTCTGGTTGTAGGGCAATTGTGGCTGCCGTCGTCAGTCCAGTTTGTAATTATTGGGGTAGGAATGGTATTATTGTTACTATTGTTATTATTGTTATTATTGTTATTATTGTTAGTGTTGTTTATATTGGTGTTATTTGTATTATTAGTAATGTTGTTTGGGGTGGGTGTAGGTGTAGGTGTAGGTGTGGGTGTTGGTATGGGCGTTGGAGTCGGACAGTTCCCCTGCACCCATCTTGATAAGTACGTTGCAATACATACCTAGCACTGGCTCTTAAACTGCTGTGTTTGGTTATTAGACAAATATCCACAAAACGGTGCATTCACAGAGGAAGGGCAAGATTGTAACCCTTTATACTGCGCACAAGGATCTTTCGGTAGTAAGCTACTGGGACATTAGTAAATTCCCATAACATTAACCACATTCTCATCAATACAAGCATAGCATATGCTTTGTTTGGTGACATATGTTCTCGAAGTAGTTGCTGCACATACTACTCTCTAATCATCACTACAGATTGTTGGTCTTGGACTGACACATTTGTAGTTTTAATCAACATAAGGATTACCTACTGTACAGGAACGGAAATTTATCTGGATCAGCTCTGCCGGTACTACCGATCTGCAAGCAGTACAAATACTCGAGTATTATTTGATGGTGCTATCCTTAAAATAGGCACATACTGGGATTTATAAGCAATTCTGCATGTTATCGGCTGAACAGTAGAACTCGTAGGAAGTTAGAGGTATTTCACATTTATCAGGCAGAATTTTGGCACCTGCTTGATGGCTGCATACTTCACATTCACTCGTAAGTGTTATATTGGTTTAATTGGGGTACATCGCACAGAAATATTTAGGAGGGGAGCTGTTGCAAGTGTTCTGATTTATTTTGGAGCAGTCCTTATACACTGGAAGATAGTGGCACTCTCCATCTAGCGATACGCTTATGGCTAAAGGATTTTTACATCCTTCACATACACTTCCTACAGTTGCGAAGACTTGCCCCTGGTACTCCACACAGACTGTCTGAGGTGGAGCTGACCAACAGTTCTGTTGCCTCTCGGCCCGGCAGTTTCCCTTCCAATCAATAAACAGTTAATTTGTATAGGCATTAGTGCATGGGCCTTCAGTCCAATAGTTTACATCCTGCCTCGAGCAGGCCTGGCACGCACTAGAGTTTACGATCTTTCCGTTGGTAAGATGCCCGCACAACGTCCTGCTGCAGGATAGGGAAGATGTTGGGGATGAGCATGAGATGGTTACGGGTCCAACTGATTAACAGGTTCCTCTGGAAATTACCCTTGTAACGTTAGTGTCAATCTCCATTAGGCATGGATTAGAGAAAGTTGAATATAGGCCACTTTTAGTAAGGGCACATATCGGATCTTAGTCATCAGGGCAGAAGACCTAAATCTTATCATCCTAAAGTCCCAAGCTCTGGGCATGAGTGTAGGACACGAGTAGAGCCACTACCACAGCCGTAAGGAATGTGTTTGGGTTCATAAACTTATTATATAATGGGGAATAATGGAGGTTAAATAGTGTAGATTCAACTTTATCGTGCTAACTCAAAAGAGTATTTTTGCTTCGGAAGAGGGATATTCTGAAATATAATAGATGACTGAGGTGATTAGGAACATGAATGAGGTGTGGGAGAGGGCGAACAGTGGCCACCGATTCAAAATCGACAGTTAATTTTATTAATGATTCTAAAAATTCCATTTTTTTAATTTATTGCCCATATTTTGAAATTAACCGATAATCGCCTACAATAGGAAGTCCTTAGCAAAAATGAGTGAAGATAGGTGTTCCAATAATAGGACGTACTTTAGAACACGTTTTGCATAGGTTGATGCAGGCAGCAAATTTAAATTGTCAAAACTATCGGCAACTTGCACATTGCATCTATTATTAGCTACCCGAAATCAGATAGCCTACTACTTTATAAAATAAGTTCCATCGAAATTATCATTAATTAAAATCACCTTCTTCATTCATAACTATTGAATCATAACTAACCAACACTAATAGTCTATGCGCCTAACCCATCAGGCTGTGATTTTATAATTGAGAATAAACCCAATAAACTTGAAACTCTATGAACAACCCCCAGCGACGCAGCAAAGTGAATGACATCTACATGTAAGCCAAAACATACGATCTGCATGTAAAGCGCCTCCAGTAAATCGCCTGCAAACCCAACCTCTAAAAATACTTCAATGAGGAGGCTCACTCAATGTAGCATTACGTCAAGCAGCTCAAACGCTACAAGAAGGAGACCAAACAGCGTCTAAACTAAGGCGTCCAGCACTAAAACAACAAAATAATCTCAAAGCTGATAGAGATCGAGAATAGTAGGTATGCCGAACCAAAGGATTAGAGCCCCAAGCACTTCAACAGTTACTGGACGGAAAGGAAAGTGAAGCAACACCGCCTCGAAGAGAACCTGGGTCTGGTGAAGAGGCTGATCTCCACCGAGTCGCTGGTGCCCACTCTCAAATAGCTTAAAAGATAGTACAGGCATAATAGGAGGTTGTCACAGAACTGTAAGAAGTTTCCCTCTATCGTACAGCACTAAATCGACTATAAACGACGGTTTTCCAGTTCGAAGATGGAGTGATGGTGCACCAAGTCTGCATTCTACTTACAAATAGTTTTATTAAGCACTATCATTTCTATGAAGGGAGTTATTAGTGGCAGGAGAGCTGGCTGCCTTGAGTCATCACCTGGTGGTACATTTACAGACGGGTACTGTTTGCAGCTAGGGTCTTCCGATCGGAAGCAGCAGTCAATTTAGCACTAACCAGCATACTCCTATCTATCTTCCGTACAAAGCTTTTAGCTGGAGTGGATGCCTTCCTCATTTGGGTTCTCCTTATCAGTTGCTAATGTGTCTAGTTGAGTACAGCCTCTAAATTGAAAGACTTTTCGCTGGATTTCTGTTGCTTCCGGGCGCATCTTTCGCAATTGGTGTGAGAATAAATATTCATTTTGTTTTGACAAGTCAGTTTTAGATGCTGTTCGATGTTCTAAGTTCGGGAAGAGTTGTTAACTAGAATTTTGGATCGCCTGCCGACGCTGGCTGTGCGTGGTTTCTGATTTGATAACATTATTGGGTAAGGCTTCTAGAATTAACTTTCGTCCAGTTAGGGAATAGGCTATCTTTAACTGACTCTGGCAGAGGATTTATTGGCTGATAGACTCTTCCTTGATCTAAAGTTTTTCATGTTGGTGATCGCGCTGGAGGTGGCAGGTACAGGCACTCCATCAATCTCCTCTATTACTAAGATGTTATTTTAGAAAATACCTCGCTTGGGAGGAGCACCAGCGAACTCTACGATCTACCCATTTCCATGTTGAACTCCATTCTCCCAATTCCCTTTGTAAATTGCTCCATCTGACCAAAACATCTATCCATAGCCGTGTCGAAGCTCCTAGAAGAAATTGCCTTTGTAGATGTTACCTCCTGCCCAGGTGAATATCCCGTAACCGCATTTCTTATCGTTTACGTATTACCCTTAGTAAGTATCGGTACCTTCCTGGTCATTTTTTCTCCATACTCCTGAACCATCTCTCAGGCCATTCTTAAACTGACCTTTAAAGAAGGAGCCGTCCTTCCAGAAGTACTACCCATAGCCACTTGGTTTGCCATTTACGTAATTGCCTACGTATTTATCTCTATTGGCGAATACCTCCACTCCTTATCCGTGTTTAAGACAAGACTTAAATTGCCCTTCGTATTTATCTCCATTTATCCACGTATGAACTCCATAACCATCCGCCATCCCGAACTTCCACTCCCCAATATATGAATCTCCTCTCTCTCCAGTCCACATTCCAGACCCATGCTTCTGTCCATTGATCCATTACCCCTCATAAATCTCTCCATTGAGCCATTTGAATATGCCATAGCCCTGCGGTTTTCCATTCACATACTTCCCTTTATACGTTGATTTATTTGTAAACCTTTAATAGCCCTCCCCATGCTTGTAATCACCTTGCCACTCTCCCTCATAAAGCCTCCCGGCAACATAAAGCATCACGCCTTTCCCTTCTCTTTTATTATTCATCAGCTCTCCGTAATAGTTACATCCTTTATATCTCTTCAGCTTAGTCCTTGTTGATTTATGTACGACTCCAATTTCGAACTCTGACTCAGGTTTGTACTTCAGAAAATACTACACTAATTCCTGTGTATCCATCTGCACATTGGACTCAACCAGTTCCTTCATCTACTGACTATCCTTATTTTTCGAACTCTCCCTTCGAAGTTCTGTAGTGCGTGGCTACGTCGAAGCCTCCATCGACATCTGAAGCTTACTTGGGTTGTCCTTTGGGAGAGGCGGACGGACTAGTTTGTGAAATTCGACCGATTTTTCCTCCTGAGTCATTTAATAAATTTGTCAGTGATATAATATCATCTTAGTAAATTAGACAGGCTATAGGCCGAGTTAGGCTATTTCTGAGCCAGAACATAGAGGTTGCCTTTGCTGGGGCATATTAGATCGATGGTTTGGATTTAAGGGTCGACTACCAATGGTCGTTCGTCCATCTCTCTCGCTATCGATATCTCCTCTTGAACCTAATTAAAGTGCCAAATTTAATCTGAGTGGATCTGCTTGCCCTACTCTGATGTCCTGGTGGAGTGGGGCTATTTCCTACTAATATCCCTCCTCTTCCTTTCAGATTACTCATTTGACTCAGTCTATCCGTTTTTCCTACGCTTTCGCTCAGGTTTCCTCTTAATTTCGGTCATTTGTTATCTGAATAACCCACCTACTACATATTGTCTCTGCGAAAAAGCTAGTGATAGAAGTAGCTCACCTGAGACTTGCTGTCCCGTACTTTGTGAAAGTTGTACATGTTGAGCTGCATTAGTAAAAGAGCACCTGCCGGACAAACGAGGAGTAGTTGTTATGCTTAAAGTATCGCGGGAGGATAACCTGGGAGAAGTCGTCTTCGTTGAGTATAGTGAAACCTCGGCCATCGGTCGCCCAACAGATCATCTTCGAGTTGTTTGAGTCCTAAGTAAGCATGGAGGTACCTGGAGAATGTCCAGAGTTTTTCGAAGAAAGGAAGGTATTCCTTTGAGTTTTGGTTTTCTCAGGAGATTGATTCTATCCATGGAAATTACATTTTCGAACGCTGCCAATTTTCAAACTTAAAGCTAATTCGTTTTTTATTACACTCCTCGGGGACTGATGCTGTCATCGTTTGCGACGCTTATAAATATAGTATCAGGTTCACTATCATCAAATACTATGCTCAACTGCTCAACGAGGCATCATAGACAACGGCATCTCGCTCAGATAGCTGAGATGCCATCGCAGCTCGTTGATTCCCTCCTTCTTGTGGCTGCTAGTCACATGGAGGTGCTCATTAACTAACTTCCTCTCCCCCAAACTCCTCCACTGTTCGATATCGATGGCTTTCTTGTCTGATTTGGTGCCGACTAAAACATAAGGCTTAAGTTTGGCTTCGAGCATGTCAAGAAGCATCTGGTCGTTGGATTTAAGCCCATGCTCACAATCAAAAAGGCATAAAATACGGTGACTATAGGGAGAACCCAGGTACACGTTAATAAGCTCCCTCCAAGAATGCATCTACTTTTTAGAGGCATTTGTAGTAAAGCCATATCCAGGGGAATCGACAATATAAATAGGCTGGGGACCGTCCAGCCTATAAAAGAATAATTGTTGGGTTTTGCCCGGCTTCTTCGAAACTTAAGCTGCTCTCACCCCCAGAAGCTGATTTATTAGTGAGCTTTTGCCTACATTAGATCTCCCGAACAGTATAAACTACCTTCGGTTGGGTGTCCACTCTATCGACTAGATGTACTGTCGGATGGTCCCTGAATCACATATTCTCTCTAACTGGCAACTCCCGAATAGTTGGTTGGATTTGTTAATATTTTGTGGTTGGGCAAATGCTGGGATCTTAGCAGAGTCTTTCAGACAATAGTAGTGTTTGGTTGTTGAAAACAGGTGTTTTAAGAGGGAACTCATGTACATGTTAATGTTAAGTTGATAAATAAGTTAAATTGTATGCAATACAACAGATTTCCCTGTCGGAAGGCATCACATTCTAATGCCATCCTCCAATTCATCTGCACTGTGCCATAATGCATAAAAAGCAATAACTTTATAGCCTGCATACACTGTGGGCAGGACGAACATCGAGAGCACATCGATAGGGTAACTGCTGTAAAAGTGTTCCTATCCTAAATAGTAAAGAAACCTGACCAAACCAGCCACCAAGCCTCCCTGAACGAACTTCGATAGCAACGAAAGTAGTTAGTAGCCATGCTGAAGAAAGTTGATGAAGATATCGCCAGATACGAGAGAATGCCAAAGAAGTAGGATTCGAAGATGGTGGAAGTACTCCTAAACAACCTTAAAATTTGCACTAAAGAGTATGTTTTCAGGCAGAACCTATTTGAACTGGTTCAGATCGCTTAGGTGCGTCCTGATTAAAGGATAGTTAACGACTAAATGAACAAGTTACGGAGGTTTGCCAATGAGTATGAGCTGAACAAACCTCAGAATAAAGTGGAAAAAGAGGTTGATAAATAAGAGCACAACCTTCACAACAAAGACCAATAACTAATCCGGCCAGTATTCACCCTAAAATAATCGGATGCCTATGATCTGCTAAGTCCATACTCAGTTCGATCCAAAAAGTAAGGGTTTACCTGCGTACTAGCCCACCCATCCGTCAATACCTTCAGATAATCCGTCTAGTTTTCCTTTAGAATTAAGAAGATAAGACCAGATTGGCTAGGTGTAGGGCTAGCCCGAAGTAAAAGCAACTACAACCTAACATAGAAAGGATTCTTCCTATGGCTATCTAATGGATGGCTTTCTACCGATGGTAAGCAGCTTCAAATAAACTCTAAGTTTAGTAGTGGAGATAAAATTACAGTTAGGTTCGATAAGCCTAAGAGCCTCATAATTTTCTACAAAAACGGGAGAGAGCACGAACCTAAACTAATCGAGATCCAAGACGAACTCTGGAACGAGCTCTATCCATGTGTTGTATTCTATAATAAGGGCGATACTGTGGATATCCTTCAGTGATAGTCTATTATTTTGATAGTCAGAGTTATTGCTTTATTTGCTTTCTTATGCTGAATGCCTCAAAGCTGATGCCATCTGCCTTGTAGAACTTGCTCTGGAACTACACCCTTAGTTAGAAGAGGAATACCAATGCAGTCTTAGAGAGTGTAGGAAGCACTACATACTATCCACACACATTAGAATACTGAAGCTGGCTATTGCAAGAACTACATAGTTGATTATCATCTGAATAAGAGTGTGGTTACTAGAGGGAGGCCCTTATACCCGAGTTCTATCTGATACATTACAGTCTTGTTGAATAGGACATCCGCCAGCTGAGAGTGAGCTAATGATAAAGCCCATAACCTTAAGTATGAAGCTGTATTTGATATACTTCCCAATATAAACTCTATCGTTTCAATAAACTGGTTGATAATTAGCTCTCTTAATGGTACCTTAGGATCCTCCTTCAACTATTAAGGTTATTTAGAGTCAGATCGATTAGTTAACAGTCGACTTACCTACTACTCCTGTTGAGGTGGCTTCCTGTAGCGTAGTATAAGTGGTTTGGGTAGCAGAATAACTGGGATACACAACAACGAAAGGAAGAACAGCCACCATTGAATAGTATCCTGAGAGGTATCTCCATATGATCCCCACATAGGTTCCCCTCCACAACAGTCAATCTGAATAGCACCACCTGTACAGTATTTCCAAACATAATCGGAATGTTGATCATGGTAGTAATTATTGAAGGTGCATCCGGATTGTCCACTCCCCAGTCGATCGACCATTTGACAAATATCAGTACATCCATATACCCGAACATCATCAGCATGAAGGCCAATTCTGGTAGGAACTAACAGAAGAAGTCCAGAGGATTTCTAAAATAGATTGCGTTTAATCCTTTAAGCATCAATCCCAGGGTCATATGTACCACACCGATTATCACTGACATTTTCATTTTTAGACTGTTAATGAAGTGCAAACCATTAGTCGCTATGCTCCATACAGGGTCCACTCCAAACACATAAACACAGTTGTCTTTGCGGCTGATAGGTTGTCCCACTATCCTACCTTAAACAATTGGTACGCTGATTGAGGTTGATAGCAAGATCCAAATATATTCAGGCTGATGGAAAGATACTCGTTATAGATGAGGCCGCAGTAGAAGGAGAAAAACCCCATCAGAAGGATCATCAATCGATGGGGAATGAACGCACCCAGATAAGGATGGGATTTCCATTGTTACTGCTTAAAACAGAGCATAACGCCGAAGAAGAAGAGGATAGCTCCATGACCCATATCTCCAAACATCACACCAAACATAAAAGGAAAGGTTACGCATGTAAATAGGGCAGGATTAACCTATCCGTATCTAGCTACACCATAAGTCTACACAATAGTCTGGGAGCTTATAGTAAAAGAGTTGGTTACGAAGAGAGTAGGATACAGTTAGGCTTATCTTTTTAACAGCTGGATTGAAGGTTGATGGGGTTTGGACAATGCTGATAGGGAGGCGTGGACTTCCGTGACCTGTTCGCTGGCAACATAGATGAAGCCTTGCAGGAAGTTATTGTATTGTTTAAAGTAGTTTAGGTTCATGTAGATGGCCCTCTACTTAATCATAAAGGCTCTCAGATACTCTATGTATGTCAGAGTCTTATTCGGCTGCACTGCCGTCAATTGACCGAGTATATCACTCTTCTGTTTTTGGTTTATCTCTAGCAGAGCACTCAGTTATTTGATTTTCTTCGTGCACTCCGTTATCGAAGAGTCCAACTCTATCTCATTGATAGGCATCTCAAAGTTGTGCGCAGAGAATGTCTCAGCCAGTGTTGATAGCTTCCTTCCAATATAAATGTGAGCCTTCGGATAGATGATCATAAACACCGACCGTTTTTGTGGCTCATCAATCTCCATAAACTTTACGTAGAAGTTTCCTCTAGAAATTCTAAACACTATTCTCTGCATTCTGACTTAATCGTTTTTGTTAAGAATCCCACATCTACAATCAAATAGGGCTCTGTCAGTGTTTAGTTCTCCCTATTCATACTCTTCGGCAGCTTTACTAGAGTTAAAGAACTTTCTTCCCAGTACTTTGACGCAGGCATTTAGCAGTATGTTACGGTCCTTGTACATAGCCAGCTTGCCTTTCAGGGAATCTCCTGCTTTGTTTACCTAGCTGTAACGTTCCCACAGAGCCTCGCTTTTATCTTCAATCTACCCGATCTGGTATACAGTGATATCAGGCTTATCCACATTACACCATTCTTCGATTATCCTGTCTATCTCTTCGCTACATCATTAATTAAGTACTTGCTGCGGGGTACGCGATGGGTTTTTATATTGTTCTACTACAGAACAGCCTACAGTTTTCGGATCTTCTAGATGCCCTGTTCTAATCGTTTTACCTGCCGCTGGAAAGGTTGTTCATTGTGCGTGGAGCGGACAATATGGACATTGCTTATTTTTCCTGAGTTGGCTGGTTGGTACCGAGGAGAGTCATACACTACCTTTTCTGCCTTGTCGGTGTTGGTTGTTGGTCTGCGCCCAATAGACGCCGGTCTAATTGCCGGCCTGAACCTCTATC
>JAOXNN020208321.1:0-19458 GCA_028571205.2 Hydropsyche betteni | reverse complement strand
ATACACGGTTAAGATTTTAGGTATTCCTCCATAATATATTTACGCATTGATTTAAAAAATAATATTAATAATAATCATAGTTTATCAAGTACATCTAAGCTATTTTGTGAACAAATTCACGTAAAACACAGAATTGAGCTCAATGTACGTAAAAATGCAAGTAGCTCAACGTTCTCAGTCGTGAGTGGAGGGTATTCCCGTCTTTAGTGCGCAGTGGCTTTCGAGCTCGCAACTGGAGTGGACCTATGACCATTTCGTGAGCGTTGCCAGATGGTTTTTTAATGATTTCAGCGAATAAATCACAAGTATTATAATTTTTTACTTCAATTGTAATTAATTAAAGGGATTTACTATAAATGTTTTTATTTTCCGATTTTAAATCGCTAATTTTTGAATGTATAGTGACTACTCAGCACCGGAACGCGCGTTTTTATTTAGCACCGTAAGGGAAAGGTTAATAAGACAAATACATATTTTTATTATATAAACTCGTGCATATTACAAATTTTTATTTTAACATGGTTAAACTTACATATTTTTGACTTGTCTTATCGTTAATATGATCATGATAATTTTCATTACTATACAAGTCACTGAATGAAGATATTTTAAATCTTTTTTCATAGATAAAATATTAATTTATCTTTATAATCGATCCTCATCCAATTACTATCATAAAAAATAACCTTTAAAACAATCAGACAACATCATATCTGCATTTCTACATCAATATCACAACGAAAACGACAAGATAATACCGTCATCCCTTCGCCGTCACAATAACCCCGCCCCCGAAACAACCTCCCGCTGTGAAAATCGACTTTCCGACCAGACAACACTCGTCACTCACTCGAGGCACCACAAAATAAATAGCCAGCACATCCAACACGACCTGGACCCTGCTTTTATGACATAACTATCTTTTATGCCGTCTGTATCGAGTCACGCGCCGCGCTCACAATGGCCAACGTTTCAGCTGAAAGGACACACCGCACGGGACGCAGACGTGTGCGTGAATTTTATATTTCGAACTCGCCTTTTCTATTTATATATTTATATAAGTATATATATATATGTGTGTGTGTGTGTATATATATATATATATGTGTGTGTGTGTGTGTGTGTATTTGTCCTGTTCGGTGAGTAAGTGTGAAGAGCGCGACATGTAGTCCAAACAGCGTGAGGTGATACGTTTGCTCGGCGGATTCTTATCGTTAAATATTTGCAGATATTTCAACCTTACGTGTGATTTATTTAGGTTCTGCTCCAAATTCGGGATGTTTAGCATATACAAATGTTAATTGACGGTCGGTTTGATTCGATAAATATATGGTTTAATGCGTTAAAGTTTGGATAATTAAGTGGATGGTCTTAAATCGTCCTGAAAGTTTTGACATTAATTTTTATAAACAATAGTGGTTTTTGTTTGTGCATATATAAAATTCTAAGTTTTTAGAAACATGTGTATGACGTAAAGATTTGAAATACTTGAAATATCATTTCTCTTGTGGGTTAGAAAAATACGGTTGTTATCACATTAATCAACACGAATGCGAATATTTTCATCTTCATATCTGTTGCGTTTACATTATCACAAATTTGTATTAAATTATTAAATTATTTTGTGCTGTAATATTAAATATTTTACCCAGTTATGCATATTTTGTTCAAGCAGCTTCTCTTTTATTTTCGGGAAGCAGGAATTTAATATTAAACATTATTATTTCACGTATAATATTGAGATATCGAACGTGAGAATATTTTCCTACTACTTTTTCATATCGTCTCAGATTTAGCACAGGAAAACAACGTTACTTCAAATTTATGGAGCCTCTCACTAGAACAGACATGCTCTCAGAATTTTCCGTTGTACATATACATGTACATATTATATACAAAAGCCGAAAATAAACGCATTTAAACGTAAAAAACATCCATTTTTATTTTCGCAAAAACTGTATAGTGGAAATTTCCAAGTATTAATCATTCATCTTAAATCGGAAAAGATATAAAGATAACTACCGAAATTCTATCGTACTTGGAAAGCATCAACATTATTTTCGTGCACATAAATCATTTGTTTTCATGAAATTCTCATATATTATCTCTGTTTATATTTTTAATAAACTGTCATTCTCGTTTCAAGTAAAAAAAAAAAGATTAATTTTCAAAATAATCCACGACATTTTTGAATTGTTTTCATGTGCACGTAGTACAATAAAATTCTAAAAATACTTGTCCTTGGAATAATAAATTGATTCGTCCTAAAGGTATCTTTGAAAAAATAATGGTTGCTTTTATGCATTTTCCCTGTATTGTCATGAAAACGATTAAATTGAATTTAAATTACCCAAAATAAAACGTGTCCATGAATACCTGCATTTCCTGAACTGAAAATTCCAACTAAATTCGAAAGCATAAAAATAAAATTATAATATATACAATATCCATTAACATAATACCTATCGAGTTCGCCGGTTTGAGCATACGTGGATTGCTAGTCAGTAAATAACGGGATGAAATCGCCAGCATCGTGTTTTAAATGTTTTCCATTCGGAAAAACAAAATGTATAAGCTTTGCGAATTTCCTCAACGACTACGAAAAAGTTTTCTGAATCGAAAACACCGGAAGCAGTGCATGCACTTTATGTGCAAACAGTGCAACGACTCAATATCAATCTGTTCAAGTTCGTTCTATAGCTGTGCGGCTAACTTTTGAATTTATTGCAACGTTCCGTTTTCAACTGGTGCAGTTAAATTTGCTGCTTTTCGCTGGGTTCTTTGAGCGTTTTTTGTTAGCAGAAAAATCCTTTGAATAGGTTTTTATAGCTAATTGTATTTTTTTTTTACTTATTTTCTCTTATCGTGCTCATTTTTTGTTAAAATGCAGTTCAGAGGATAATTTTTGCTTTATTTCTTTGTTAAAATGATGCCATCTTTTTGTTCACGTTTTACATTATATTTTTTCTAAAATTTCACAGTTTTTTTTTTAATATTTTCTTTAAATCAATTTTTGATATAGGTACCTATCTAAATCGTCAATTTAAAAACCAAAAAACACATCTTTCGAAAAAATTTCTTCCTCTGAGTCAAATTTCTTTCTAATTTTCTCTATATTTGTTCTCTGATAAGTTCCTTTGAAACTATCTTACAATTAGAAATAATTGCATAAGAGCAATAACCTTTACACAGTTTCCGAGTTCAATATCCGATGAATAAACTTCCAAAAAAATCAGTATTCCCAAAGCAAAGTGACCAATTATACAGTTAATAAAAAAATATATAAGCATTCATTTTCCGGCAAATTCGTACATTTATTCCAATATACATAAAATAACATTTTCTTATAAAAAACAACCGTCATATCAATTATATTTTTTTATCTTTTTTCATCTCTTTATAAACTGATTTCGCAACGTTTTTTTATTATAATAATGACCACATTGAATAGAATAGAATAAGAAGTAGGCCTCTTTGTAAACGCAAACGCAAGCGTAGGCGTATCTTTAGAGCCATGAGATAACACTATTAGTAAAATATAGCAAGCGTTCTTGCATTCTCGCTCATAAGTTTGCTTATTTTGGAGTTTTATGTTATATTTAGAAAAAACTCCATAATAATCGTTAACAAAACATACGCAATGATGTGAGCATATCGATGCGTGAAATTATGTCGAAACGTGTAGCAGTGATTGAGGTAGCACGCTTTCCCTAACAAATGAGGTCACGTCCAATATGACAGTATGTTTAAGCTATCACTACCACACACGATGAAGCCTTTTTTGTCAGTTTCGTACATTGACATTGTATTCTTAGAAATAATTGGGTTCATAATTATTTTTGAAAGTCATTATTTTTGAACACATGGTTTTGGGTTGAAATTCTCACATATGTCATTTTAACCCAAAACAATGTGTTCTATATTAAACTAGTATATAGGCTCGATGTTAATAACATCGGCTGTGATTGTAAAGTTTGAAGAAATATATTTATAACACAATACAATGTCAATTTTTTTTAATTGAAATAGAAAAAATTAAATTAAATTTGTTAAAAAACGGAAAACGATAAAATTTGAAAATATTTAATTATTTTCAAGTCAATTCCCGTACCCGATTTGAATATTTCAATTATTTTATTTTATTTTAATTATTTAAATTTATTATTAGCGACATCTATGTATCGTGTTGTATGAGAATTAATTAATTAATTAATTAATTTTAAGCATGATATTATAGACGTTAAATGTAACAAATAAAGACCATATTCGAATGATTTTTAATTAATATTAAAAAAAAAAAGATTGTATGCCGCTAGTAGCGCGGAGGTTTGATCGCTCGTTCACGTACGAGGACGTTCACATGGACCCGGGTTCATATCCCGGCCGGGTGACTGCGATTTTTTTATTCGAAAAAATGATCGTACCGACGGGTCGATCATTTTCAAGTCGCGAGCGTCATCGAACAGACACACAAATCCGCTATTATATATAGGAGATCGCGCGCGACTGAATCGCCAGTGGGCGCCCGGCCTTGCTTGATCGAAAACACAAACAACCGCCCCGACTGATGCATCCCTCACCGACCCGTTCCGATAATGGCCGGAGCCTTATCCGCTCATCCCGACACAAAGGCCATATCCTCCTCTTCTCCCGCACACCGCAATTTACCGCTCGGCCTTTAAACTGGCCGGATGACCGTAACTCTTTCGCGTCCCATTCGGACTCTGGCCACCTGGTATTGGCGGTGGCCGCGGTCCGTTTGATATATGCTAGCCGGCCTGCATTAGACCGATTCGATATCGCGATCTAGAGTTTCCTTTCGGACGCCGATAAGGTTTTTTCGGGGGTTTGTCTGAATAGTGGATTTATTAGTCGAGGTGTGTCGGATTGATTGGGAAGGGTTTATTTTTTTTTTTCTTGAAGGAGAGATTTCGTCAACTTGTGATGTGGTTCGAAGAAATTTCGTTTATACGGTAAACCTCCTTTTAACATTAAGATAAATTCCACGTTATAGGAAGTTAAGGTTTTTTAATTAATTTTTTTTGTAAATTTTTACGTGTTAACTGCATGTTTAAAATGCATTTGAAATAAAATTTGAATTTGAATGCATTTTAACATTATAGGAGGAACGTTATAGATGGGTTTACTATATATGTTACAGTTTGAGTGTCCACTTCATTTGTGGATGAACGAACTAGTATGTTTATGCACATCCGAAATTAGCAAGTTTGAGTGTACTTGAAAGGAATAATGAACATGCAAACTAGTCTGTTTATATACCTGAACAGTTCTAGTCCCATTTTTAGTGTTGTACGACAATTAAAGGTGGAAATTGATATGACAACTAATGATCGAGAAATACGCGTAGTGATTACGTGTCGTGTCAGATTGAACTACGAGAGTTTGTTTTGAACACGTTTTCACAACTCAAACTAACCCAGCTTAACCCAATCATGATACTAACGAGGTCTGTTTTTAGTTAAACACTATTTGCAGTGCTTAGACCTGTTTCCTACATTTCGTTTTTTCGTGTAGTAACGCGAATCGAAACATGTATAAACAAACTGGTTTGCTTATGAACCTGCTGATTTATATTTAGGTAAAATTTGGCAGTTGAATTCAAACTAAAATCAATAGTTTTTTTATACTCAAACTAGAATGAATATAAACAAACTTAAGTGAGCACTTGAACTGCAACATATATAATACAGATTAGGTTAGTGAAATTAACGATTGAAACAATTCAATTAACTCAATCTTCTTTTTACACGATTTAAAAAAGATAAATTGATTTTTTACACAGTTTTTCGATTTATAATAATACGGTATAAAAATAAAAAAATATGTATTTTTATGCCATAATGGTAAGATTCAGTGCAGGCCAGTATTCTGTTATATATTAATTATTTGTACATATGGAATTATAGTTATTTATTAAATAAAAAATTTCGATGTTTTTTGATGATTTTACGGGGCGAAATTTTTTAAGTAAATTTAGATTGAAGTTGTATCCAAATATACTGATGGAACCTATCTCCAATTTTTATATCGTCACCATTGACTTTTTACACGGCAACCTCTGGAACGTATCCCTATGTAAAAAAAAGGATTGAGTGTATTTATATGTAAATTTTATATCTTTAAAATAAAAATACGTTCTACGTTAATTAGTTTTACATTTATTATAATTTTTCCCTTCGATATTTTCAAAAAAATAAAGACACACCGAGCATTTACTTGTTTTCTATAAAAGAGTCATTTGTGAAACTTATTAAAAATATTATTTAAATGAATATGTGCCTCCTGAAACATCTTTAGGTGATAGTAAATTCTTAATTTTCATCTGTTGTCAAAAATATTCGGGTTTTTATACTAAAAAAACTACTAAAATATAAAATATAAAAAAAACCACCGACTGCAACTGAACTATAATTTTTATTAATGTGAGCATCGCTTTTATACACCAAAAACTAAAAATTCACATAAAGAAGATTTGTTTTGAGTGGTTACTGAAAGCTTTTTACCACTCTCCACTGTACATTTATATTATATAATATAACGAATCGCACGTAACATAATAAAAACCCCCATTTAATCACTTAAATGTAAAGAGCAATGTTACGGTCGAAAATTTGACTCCACTGAAAAATTTTCGTTATTAAAATGAACGTATTTTGTATAAAATGAAGCTCATCTGAAAAAGAATGGAAAATTTGATCAAAATTAAGTTTTCAAAACGAAATTAAAATAATCAACTGTGTGGGAAAAAAATGGTACTTACCAATTTTTAAAGATTTTTAAAATTATGAACTTTTTCAAATGAAATTTTACCAGTGGCGGCTCGTGAAAATTTTTAGTGGAGGGGTACTGCAGCAATGAAAATGTTCTCATGTACTAAATATAAAAACCTCATCATTAAAAGAGTCAAAATATGTATTGCATTTTTATATCTGTACAAGACAAATATAGGAATTTAAAAAAAAACATTTACTTTATATAGGGATGGCTGCAGACTCGAAACCCTTTAGGACGAGCCACCACTGAATTTTACACATGAATAATTCAAACAAGCACTTGTTCCAGTAATGAAAATGATTTAATGAGAATAGCACGGAAACATATTTCTAGCAAACATTATATTCGTTTGATTGCGTTTTCAAGTGCAGAAATTTTAACGGCAAAATTGATGAACATCATTTCTCGGAAAGCGCATAATTGATTTATTTTGTAAACGATTTGATTTGATCAATATGAATTGCAACAAATCCTGTTTGATTGCGTTTCCAAGTGCAGAAATTTCAACGGTAAAATTAATATACATCTATTCTGGGTAAGCGCATAATTGATATATTTTGCGAACGATTTGATTTGATCAATATGAATTGCAACAAATCCCGTTTGATTACGTTTTCAAATGCGATAGTTTCGATAGCAAAATTAATTAAAATCAATTCTGGGTAAGCGCATAATTGATCTATATAGCGAACGATTTGATTCGATCAACATGAATTGCATCGAATCATTCGGTTGTACGAAATTTTTTTCGATTTTCCATTTAACATCCCAAAACGATGCAATCCCCTATCCCCTATATATAATAGCAGATTTCTGTGTGTCTGTCTGTCTATCTGTCTGTCCGTCCGCCTGTCTGTCTGTGTATCTGTAACGATGACGCTCGCGAATTTTTTTTCCTTTTTTTCAAATGAATGACCCGAACCGCGACTTTTAATGATGATGATGATGATGATTTTTTTTCTTTTTTTCAAATGAACGACTCGAACCGCGACTTTTGATGATGATGATTTTTTTTTTCACATCCGATGTTATCAACATCGGGCCTATATACTAGTCTTCATATAACATCACACCGCTCTCACCTGAAATTTTCCACACCGCGACTTGGCGCTTTCATCAATTTCCTTAAATTTTAAACTAAACACGAAACACTGCCGACAACAATCCAACGGACACGCCGAAAACTTGAAACACGCAAATCCGAAACTTAATCGCATGCAAATATTCTTTGTCGCGGAACACTCGCGTAGCGAATCTGCCCGCCGAAAATTTTAATCTGCGCCGGTTACAAACATAAATATGGAGATTAGTTTTTGGCCAGAAATGGAAACGAAGAAATTTCGCATGAATTCGAAAATTCGGCGAACGGCGCGCTTTTCAATTTGAAAACGCGCTCCCCTCTCATCGCGAAGCTCTGAAATTTTTCGACGAGCCGTCGCTTGAATGTAAATTTCGTTTCTGTCTTTGATATGATTCCTAAAAGGGTCTGCAGGCTTATTAGTCACGCTTTGCTTGATCGAGTTCCGATGGAATTTTATTGACGATCGTATTTTAGAATTCGGCGATTGAATAGTTTCGGTGAATAGACAGATATTCGTTTGATTGAAGTGCCGTTTTGTAATTGAAATTTCGCTTTATTTATTTTTGGTTTTTTTGCTGAATTTAAAAAATGTTTATGAGCGGATTTTTATGAAAATTGTTTCAAAATCTAAAAAATACTGTTACAATTTTAAAATATTCACTATTACTATTTATTAAATTTAAAATTATGTTATCATAAATAATGCATCAATATTCAGTTTAATTTGCATATTCATGCTTTTTTCGTTATGGTTTTTGATTTTAGAAATATAGTTTTAATATGAATATCATTATATTAACAAATAATTTCATCCTTTTTCAACCTTTTCTCAACAAGAAATATCCATTCATGGCTATTATTCAAATGACACGAAAATCAAGAAATTCATAAATTATTAGTTTTTCATGAAATCTGTCATTCTTTTTCTTATATATATAAAACTGAATAAATTCCTTTATTATTAAAGTGTTACCAGACGTTCGGACATGGTTACGCACAACTAATTGATTTGTTGCGAGCGCAACAAATCCATTAGTTGCACATAACCATGTTCGAATAGAACAGACGTTCGGACATGGTTACGCGAGATGTATTCCCGGTCCAGGAATAGGGTTAGGGAGTTTATCCCAAATTAAACTTTTAAAGTTTGTGTAGAAGATTTTATTGTAAGTTCAGATTACAAATAATGATTCACGAGGACGTTTACCGTTTAACAACGGGTGAAGACTGGTGAAGACTTCGACCGTCATGGTATTTATATTATTTTTAAACAAAGGATCGTGGGAATGAGTTTGCTGATAATGCAATTATACACGTGTCGTCGATCGAACAAAAAAATAAATTACAATTGAAAGAATTTGTCGACTTCACGTCCGTAGCACGAGTCGCTGTTAAGGCAGATGTCTGGTAAATAAATTAATTATAATTCATAGAAACGAAATAGCTAAATATGCAATTGTACACGTGTTGCTGATTGTAGTTAATTCGATCTTTGTCGGTTGGTGAATCATATTAAAACAATATAAGTTGAACAACACATTAAAATAATCTAAGAGAGCTTATATAATATTAGGTATATAACTCGCGCAACTAATCGATTCGTTGCGCTCGCAACAAATCAATTAGTTGCACATAACCATGTTCGAACGTCTGTTAACACTTTTAGAACCAACTAAATAAATTCTAACAAAACTAAAATATAATAACAACCTTTGACCTTTCCATCAATTTTTCATACAAATACACCAAAACCCGGAACCCATACACATTCATCACGAAGCTCAACATTCAAATATTCAACTACGCAACATTCAAACAATTTCCAACACACCCACCCACCCACATAACCGCCCGTTCCCGTAACACCACTACAAAAAATCGCATCAAACGACCGTCGATCACAAACGACAGACAATCACGAACGCGAAAATCATCAATCGCAACTGCATCTCGACCCCGTTCGCCTCGATTTCGAAAAACCCCCTAATGAAACGGGACAACGTCTTGTAGCGTGGATAAACGGGGCAATCATCAATTCGGGTGATCGTTTGGCAGCATCCGACAGCTCCCGTTCCGCCCCGAACGATGTCCAAAGATTAATATCATCAATTTCAGAGCCACCCGCCCACCCACTCCGGCCTCCGGGGTGTGTTGGGAGGGTGTCTGATTCGTGCGATTTGGGCCAAATTGTGTTTTTGTGTGAAGAAATTGAATTTGTTTTCTGTTATGAGTGAAACGTGTTTTGGTTGGGGTTAAAGCTGTTGTGATTGTTTTTTTTAGTAAAGTGACTGAAATTGTTTTCTTCGAAGTTCATAAAAAAAAATATTTTTTTTTATGTTGCTTTTAGAAAAACTGCTATTTTTATATTTTTCTATATACCAGGTATTTATTTGGTATGTCATCCCCTATATATAATAGCGGATTTCTGTGTGTGTGTTCGTCCGTCTGTCCGTGTTTATCTGTGTCGATGACGCTCGCGAATTTTTTATTTTATTTTATTTTTTATGATGATGATGATGATGATTTCGGATTAGCGGATTTCTATGTACCTGTGTGTCCGTCTGTTCGATGACGCTTGCGACTTTTTCGCGAATATGGTCTTATACAGGTCTTATGCGTATACAATTAACGTCTATAATATATTATATTATGCTTATTACCTACTGCCTACTGCCTACTGCCTACTGCCTCTGGCTTCGCCTATATGTCGTAATTGTGTCAATTTTTTTAGTTTTCAAAATTTATTTATCAAAATAGGATCAATTTACACAGAAAGTCTTCTGCCATCAATTTGATAACGAATATCTTCCGTGTTTATAAAATTCTGAATTTTTGGAAGCTACAAAGTCATCAAAGGCCTTTTCAATATCGCTTGGATTTTCTGGCTGAGAAATGAATCTAAATAAAAAAAAAAGGTAATCGGTTGCAGAATAAGTAGGAAAATAAGGAGAGTGTCTCATGTTTGGAATTTTTAATTCTTTTCATTTTGAATTCGTTATTAAAGATATATGAGGCCTAACGTTGTCACGAAGCAATCTTTTTTATGTTTTATGTTTATGTAAAACGATACTCTAATTCATTAGCGACACTCATAAACAAAAGATAAAACGAATATGAATGCTGTGCCAGAGATTCTCAACATTAAGTTTCGTAAAAATTAAAATATTAATAACAAAGTCACAACAATTTAAGAAAATTGCGCAAAAACGTGCGGTCATCATGTGAATACAATAGCCATTCCGCCCGGTCAGCAAGATGATTATTTTTTTAAATCATTCAAATTTATTTTTTCTGATGCATTTTTAAAATTTTATAATTGAACTAATCACACTAAAATTTGTATTATAAAAATAACTTCCTGCTATTACATTAAATCTACATTCAATCATATTTTTATTCTCATAACGAAATTCATGCGCAATATTTATCGAACAAATTGAATTCATAAAAATATTTCCACTTCGACAATCATCATATGTACATGTGAAGGATAGATTCGGCTCTTCCGATTTGGGCCAAATTATGTTTCTGTATAAAAAATTGAATTTCTGCTGAAAGCCAAATTTGTTTCGTTTGCTTTGTTTTCGGAAAAGCTGTTCGTTATAATAAACCGAATTCCATATTCTCTGTTTATACGCTTGCATTTATGTCTGGTATTCAAAACAATGAAATATAATTAGTTGCATGTAATTTTAAGGGTGATGAGTCTCTCTTTCCAAAGTTTCTAGTGTTCTATATGCATATGCTTAAAATATAAGTTTATTATATATTGAATGTTTCAGAGATAGAGAATGTAAGGTTCTGGTTGCAATATTATTTTAAGTTCCAATTAACCCGGTCGAATAATACAACTATAAATCTGAATTTATATAAAAGATATCATAATATTTATTTTTATTTAAATAATATATTTTTTTATGTTTGACTTTATGTTTAACTTTAAATTTTAAATAATCATAAATGAAACATGTATAAATGATAATTTTCGAAGCATATTAAGGAATTTCACATACACTTTAACTCTATAATACACATTTTATTGCAGCAAGTTTAAGTTTATCAATTATATAATATATTTTGTATTGGATTAAATATAGGTATCCTCCTCAACGTATCATTGGGGAGGATGCCTATACTTAGGAGAAATAAAATAAACCAGAGCTAAAACCTTATATATGAACTATAATATTATATGTATATATTAGTACACTTTCGAAGAAATCATAAGTTTAGAGATAATCCTAGATACATCTCAGTATTTTCATTTAATTTCTAAAATATAAGAACTATCGTCGTATATTATGTTTATACTTTTCTGTTTTATACATTAACGCGAAACATCAAAACTGGTTAATCCATCCACCATCGAGAAATGTCTCAATGAATTTCAAAAACAAATTTTCGTGTATAGATTGTCAATACTGTCAAACACAATTTTGAAATTTGATATGGATCGTTTGAACGAACCTACTTCAACTACAAAAACATGAAATATACGCAAAACTAAATATAAAACACACACACATATACAAAATCGAACAGTTCGAAGTTCAATCGACAGATGTCCCTGCACACCCTTCAACTACCCCTCGGATATCGACTCATGATTAATTTGTACGCAGACGCGTTTTCATCCCCAACCCTTAAAACATAGATGCTCAACATCGTGTTTGAAGTACTAAATATAAGGGTTAACGACACTCCAAAAATCGTCTAATGGTTTCCCTATTTTATAAGTACTCTTTTATTATATTGTTTAATTTGTTGATTAAACTATCTATATAATTTTTATCCCATATATATCTACCGTTTTATTTTTCTAAATATGCTAATCATTTGTTTTTTAATAAATAGCGTTGTTTTATTCATCCACAAAATAAATCTATTTATACAGTGGAGATCGCTTAATATGAAACAGAGAGGACATAAATATTTTTTCATTTTTTAAAAATGTATTTCATACAGAAAAAACTCATAAAATTTAATCAATTCGATTTCCTGTTATGTGATTTTTCGCATTCAACTTAATTAAATCACTTTTTTCACAAAAATATAAAATTCAATACTTCGATATACACGTCACCGAGTATAAAAATAGACTCTCTATAGAAGAATTTTTTTGATATTTAAAATTTCTTTTACTTAAGATATCTAGAAATTATCATTTTAAAATTGTAGATCTAGTGACAAACTGGTAAAAACACCTAGATGACGATGCCAACAATAGATACGATTTATATACATAAGTTTTTTTATTTCATGTCAAAAAAATATGTATGAAATCACATCGATTTTACCGTGACATCTGTATCCCTTAGCGGATTTCTGTCTGTTCGTCTGTTCGTCACGATGACGCTCGTGAATTCTTTTTTTTTTCCTTTTTTCAAATGAACGACCCGAACCGCGACTTTTGATGATGATGGTGATGATGATTTTTTTTCACATCCGATGTTATTAACATCGCGCCTATGTACTATTGTTTCATGTTAGTCGATTTTTTTACAATTTTAAACAATTTCCACTAAATTTTCGTTTTTCGATTCGACGAGCCGCCCGCATACAAAAATCGAACAGTTTGTCCCGTTCACAGGTTCGGACCGAAAACACTCGTCCCTTCGACGAACCCCGCACTTTGCCAACCATCACAATCACATCGAACAACAACCCCCAGTTGCCGACCACTGCCGGCGAGCATAAAACAACCCTCAACTCGCGCAGCATTACATCACACGTATTAATGGCGAAGATAATGCGAGCGGGTCACGGGCGTTATCGCGCTAACAAGGATCGCTAATCGCATATTAGTCAGCACATTAGCACTCCTGCCGTCGACCGTTTTCGAATCAGCTCGATTTCCCGCCTTTTTCGCCGGCCATCCCCCCCCCCCGTGGCCCCCTCGGCTCGTAAATAAATTGGCCGCGACTTGCGTTCGTGGCTAATTTCGCACGGGACGGATTCGGGGGTGTTGTGTTGTCGACGTTTTTCCCGTATATGATTTCCCGGGGAAATTGTGTTTGTTGCGGGAAAAGTTCGCCGGTCGTGCGGAGGCTATTTCCCGTTTTCGTGCGGGTCGTTGTCGGCGATTCTGCCGTTTTCGGCCGACGTAAAAACGGTCTAGGATTGGATGTGGTTCTTTGAATCGCTTTTGCTAAAGTCGCTTTAGGTATTATATATAAGAATAGAAAATAAGGATCATATCAATATATAATTTTGTTTATAAATATTTTAAATATATATATTCAGATATATAACTTATGAACAATGGTGAAAAATTATATATTTTTTTCTCACACTTCAATCTTTATTGATACGTTAACATTTTTTTATATCTGAAATTTAATATTCTTACACATAATTGATTCATTGAATTGGATTAAAAAATCAAAATTTTTAGCTGTATTGAACTCAATTTATACCATCGATCAAACACTAAGTTACTGCAAATCTCCTATCTCCTATATATAATAGTGGATTTCTATGTGTGTGTCTGTCCGTCTGTCCGTCCGTCTGTTCGATGACACTCGTAACTTTTTTTTTCTTTTTTTATGATATTGATGATGATGATGATGATGTTGACACTCATTTTGTTTTATTACATTTCGCAACAGCACGGTTATAAAATAATTTTGCATGAATATATTTAATTTTAATTTTGTTACGTAATAGTATGTTTATCAATTCACAGCCAATATTATTAACATCGGGCCTAAATAATAGTTATTAAAGAGACTATTCATAATAAAACTGTTTCAATATTTGATTTTCGGATTATCCAGATATTTATTAAAAGACAAATTCGATATATTTATAATATTTTAAAAAACACTTTATCCTATTCAAAATTTATCTTCAAAATACAAAAAAAAAATTGTCATAAACATATAAATATTTTCATTGTTTTTTAAAAATCTCTTTAATAAATAAACATTCAATTATACGATCACAGCATCGATACAAAATTAACGCAATAACATCACTGCAATCACGCTCGATTTGTACACGAGACAATTTATTTTATTAAACCCAAATCGCAGCAATCTCGCTCATTTCCCATTTCAGAACGAATAGCTGTAAAGAGCGCATAATCGAGCATCCTATAGAAAAAAACCTCAATATTTCGTAAGGCAAAAGATAATCCGCGTCGTCCCATTTGCACATAATATGCGAGATCATTCCGCGAAACGTGCAATTTTGTATTCGAGGGCTGATAAAGACCCACTAAAGCCTCAAAGGGAAAGCCCCGGCCTTAATAATACTTTTCACGGACAACAATCTCGCGCCGGGAAAACTGGGGAAATGGAACGGGCGAAAATTTTACACTTTTGTGTTGCCGAATAAACGCCCGGTCCCGAATAAATGTGTATTTCGCAATTACCGCGCTACGCTTTCGAGTTTGAAAACCTTTGATTTTTCTTCGTTTTGTTTATTTTTTAATAATTTTCTAGAATTCGAGTGTTTCCTGGATTGAAAAATCATGTTTTAGTTACAGGTATCTGCGTGGAAATTAATATTAGAGTGATTATTTTCCTTGAATCTTTTTTATTTACCAAAAACAAATTTTAACAATTCGAGAATTTCAGAATTTGATAGTAAGGTGAATCACTTTAAGAACTTCATAATTTTTTTTAAATCAGTTTAAGAACTTCATAAAATTTTCTGATAATCCAAAATTTTTAAAAACTATCAAAATAATTTTTTCAACAAATTTCATCAGCATCAGATGAAATGGTACAAAACCAATCGATATTTTAATAGACTAGTATATAGGCCCGATGTTAATAACATCGTCTGTGGTTTTGTTAAGAAACGCAAAACAATAAAATGTTAAAACCCGATTGTGTGAACTCAAAATGTGTACTCGATTTGAATATTTAATATTCAATTAATAAAACCAGTTCATTTGTTCATCATCATCATCATCGTCAGTCGCGGTTCAGGTCGTTCATTTGAAAAAAGGAAAAAAAATCGTGAGCGTCATCGTGACAGACAGACAGACAGAAATCCGCTATTATATATAGGGGATAGGGGAAAGTTTTGAAATAAAATACGATCAAATTTTCAATTAATCTTACAAAACATGTAAACTTATCAATTACGATATTTATAGTTTTCATTCATCTCAATGATTTTACTGAAATAAATATATTTAAATTTTCTTTAATTCTAATGTACTCAATTTCCATTCCGAATATAATATTATTATGATATTAATAAATCATCATCGAAATGAAAAAATTAACTTGAATCAAAATCTCATTCAAATAATTCCATTAAGAGAAAACAGAATAATTTACGATAATATTATATATTCCCTCTTCGCCCTTGCTACGACCTTTTATAAAATTGAACGACATTTCTTAAGACTCTTCAACACTTTTCAGCAGAAAACGAATACTCATTCAAAATTATAACCTCACCAACTTCCATCAATCGATCTTAACTATTCAATAAACCAAACCATAAAAAGCCCGATTTAATTAACAGAAATAAACATCGCGTATAACCGATTCGCAATAACGCGCATATCTGACGCACGTTTTCGGAAAGATTTATTGCGAACCGTCTAGATTCGAATTAAATTTTGGCGCGAAATTAATTGCGATAATTTGACGTTGGCGTTTGTACGATTCGACTCGCGGGGCGTCTTATAATTCGCGATAATTATTATAATCGTTATCGTCTGACGATGAGGGCCACCCCATAAGGTGTAAGGGCTCGATAAGCACGCCGGTTATTAATCGCTTTACTTGAGCGAGAAATCGAAAAATCTGGTTGTCTCCATCGTGGATTATGAATATACTAGTATATAGGCCCGATTTTAATAACATTGGCTGTTGATAACCATACTATTACGTAATAAAATAAAAATTGAATATATTTATGCAAAATTGTTTTATAACCGTGCCGTTGCGTGATGTAATAAAATAAAAAATTAATATATGCAAACATATTTTATAACCATGCCCTTGCGAAATGTCTTCAGAATATATGATTGTATAGGATAAGATTATAACCGTTTTTATAATGACCATAAAGATTAAATTCGGAACTCGCGTTATAGCCGTTCTCGTGAAGCGATTATAGTCGCTATATTTTAACGGCATAGAGACGCTTTCCCAACGAACATGCAGCCAATTGACACTTTTTTTACAAATTTGAACGAATACATGCCGAATTGCATACACGTTAGAAAGAGACACTATTACATAAATCAATAGATACGCATATTCCGTTCACGTTTTCTACAATTTTATCATTTTATTTTATAAGCATGATATTATAGACGTTAAGTGTATACGCATAAAGACCATATTAGAATAATTTTATAGGCGCAAAAAACTAATCGTATCCACGCGTCGTTTTAAAGACGCGAGCGTCATCGAACGGCATACGAACTCACGAACAAACGAACGAGCACATGGACACACACACACACACACACACAGAAATCCGCTATTATATAATATATAGGGGAAATAGAAGAAATATTTTTTTGAGTTTTTGGTTTTATTGGCTTTTAGTAAGTACTTATTGCAATTACAGTAAACCCCCATATAACATCCTCTCCTATATAACGTTTGTGACGTCCCCCCCCCCCCCTTCAATGTCATTTTTTTTCAAACGCATTTAAATTCTAATTTTTCTGATTTTTTTTTCAAGCTATTTGAAAAAAAAATTAACAGGTAAAAATAAAAATAAAATAAAAACGAAAATTTTCCATTTATTGATTTCTCTAAATTCCCCTCTATAACGTCGAACCTATCTCGACGTTATAGGGGAGTTTGCTGTATATTCTCGCATTATGAGATGAATAAAAGTTTTCGTATGAATAATTCGATTGTATCGAATGATTTACATTTTTTAACTACAGTTTAGATTGTTTTTTTTGCAAAAAGATAATCATGTATCATAAAATATTTCTGAGCCCAATTTTCCAATATATTAATTAATTTTATCATATTAAAACCCATTCAATTCATATTAATTGTAATTAAAAAGTAATAACTATTATATAAAATATCAATTTAACAAAAATTTCGATTTAATTTATAAAAAAAATAATTCAGCTTAGTATTTATAAAAAAATCACCTTATATTTTACACTTTTCTTAATTTTTTGTATTATCACTCTGAAATCAATTTTTATTTGTGGGCTTAAATAAAAATTTATTTTGAAGAAAAAAAGATATTGGGTGCCTTGTTTCTTTTCAACTTCGGTGAAACATGAGATAATAACAGAGTAAAATAATATTACAAGGAATTTTAATTTGATGGAAATTTATTTTCCTTTCGATCCAAAAATACTAACACCTCACAGCAAAACATAGCGATGATTTCTCCGTAAATATCATCAGCAACTTATCACCACATTTTTCAATAAAATCACAAACTATATAATTTTTGTGCACACACAATGAGCCTTCACGTGTGACATAAATCAGCAAGATTTAATAAGATGCCACATCTCACATGCGAAATAGGCGTATCCCACTCGGGGGTAAGCAAACACGGTTTTCCCACATGTCCCACATCTTTCATAACAACTAGCATACCTCGGAGGCAGAATGTTAATAATTTATCAGACCTTTCCGCATCGAATGTGTGGCCGACATGAGCCATGACACCTTCAAACTGTGCCCGCTCATTATACGTATTTGTTCGCTAGTGTGAATATTTGGCATATCGGACGGTAGAATGTTCTACGTTTAAGAATTTGCTCACGTCAATACTGTGTTATGTAAATCCGAATTCAGAAATAGATAGTTCGAGTCTCAGATTGAATATGGTGAAGATCGTTCGAGTGCGGTTCTGAGATCCGAAGTGAAGATTTTCTTTTTGGGTCGTTGAATCCAGCTCCAATTTTGCTCAAGGTAATAAAAAATGACTCGACTCACAATTATGGAGTCTGAAAAGAATTTGAAGCATTCAACTCTTATTATGTGAGTGATATAAAGGACGACTTTCATTTCAATTACGCTATCGGAGTAACGATGAAAATTTCTTGATAAATACGGAAAGTTCGAAAACGAGTTTAATTTGGTGTGCAACTTTTTTGCGACAATATTGATGAGGAAAATGATTCAATTTAAAAATCTTTACGAATGGAAAGAAATTCGAAATATTACATTTCAACTTTCAGTTACGGCAAAAAGCTTTCAAATTAATATCATAAAATCGATAACTTGAGAAATTTGTAATCTACTTTTCATTTTCAGGCATGAAAAAACACTTTAATAATTATGTATTTATAATGAATTTTGTTTTCTTTCATTCAATTTTCGATTTATTCATCTCTTACATCACGTATACATTAAAAAAAACATATAGATCGATATCACTCGGATAATAATCTAAAACTACAACGCACACGATATGCTATCGTCTTTTGAAATATACACATCACCGAGTTGATTAAAATCAGAAGCTTTCTAGCATTTGATTCGATATTTGAAAAGTCAGCAAAAGAAAATTTAATCACGAATTGAATTCCTTTTGAAAAAAAATGCTTTTCATTTCTTTCAATGATATACTAATAAAACTTGAGGAGATTTAATTTCAAATTTTAATAAAATAGTCAAAAT
>JAOXNN020208296.1:0-19469 GCA_028571205.2 Hydropsyche betteni | reverse complement strand
ATGGCTTTGAGACATCCCTCAAAACCACCACTTTATGAAAGTAAAGGTAGTTATTAACTGGTGATCAGATTGTAACTTTAAATAGTGGGATGCACCGTGTATCTATCTTCTGGTTAAGCTCCAAAGTTTAAAGATTAGTAACTGTATTCCAACTAAGAGTCCAATCTAACCCAGATGCATCTGCCAATAATTTAGAGTTTTGAACATCACTAAGACTTACCTAGGCTGAAACAGAATTTAATCACCTTTAAAATCAAATCATGGATTGACGCAATATTTTCTTAATCGGTTTAATAACTATCACTGATATAGATATTCGTTTCTTTCTCTTTGAATTATTCTTTCCATTCTCAGGGTAGCGTCGACTCCCTAATAGCTCACCCCATTTAACCTATTCATATCTACCTTAGAACAGTCTAGAATCATCTGACAGTGGGCAACAACCAAACACATCAAACTTAATAATTAAATTCTAGAATCAAATTCCTCACTCTGATGTAACCAACTGAAGCACGTTTCTAATTGGTCAAAGAAGTACACGATGAAGGTCCCACCATTGCTATCGACCTAGGCACCAACTACTCCTACGTCGCAGTCGACCATAACGGAGAGATCGAAATACTTTCCCATTAAAACGGTGAAAAGGGCTTCCCTTGTGTAGTTTCATTCACAGAAACTGAAAGGTTGTTTGGTAGGGCTGCCAAAACCTTAGCTTCTTCCAACCCTCAGAACACTGTTTATGGGTTTAAGAGGATGATGGGAAAAGCATTTACGGATGCTCTCCTACAGGAAGACATTAAAAAATGGCCGTTTAAAGTTTAGCAGGATCATCTTAATAGGCCAGTTGTGGTGGTTACCTACAAGGGAGAGACTAAACGGTTTCACCCTGAGTAATTGACTGCCATGGTCTTAATGCGTCTAAAAGAGGTAGCCCAGAAGTTTCTGGGTACAATCGTCAGAAAAGCAGTCATTACTGTTCCAGCTTACTTCAGAGATAGCCAAAGACAAGCTACCAAAGATGCTGCAGCCCTAGCTGGATTAACAGTTACAAGACTAATCAACTAACCAGCAGCTGCTGCTGTTGCCTATGGTCTCCACCCCACCTTCCCTAAGGGAGAAGTTAAGGTATTTATCTATGAACTGGGTTCTGGAACGTTTGATGCTTCGGTGGTCAATATTGAAGATGGTTTTATCCAGATAATGTCGACTGTTGGGGATACCCATCTAGGTGCGGAGGATATTGACAACAGGACGGTGGAGTGTTGGATTGAGAGGATTAGAAAGGAAAAGAATGTTGATATTTCGAAGGATTGGTCAGCGGTTCAAAATCTCAAATCGGAAAGTGCTAAAGTCAGAAGAACTCTGTCTATCTAGCACTAAACTCAAGGAAAAATCGATTAAAAGACAGGCCAACCCTTCTAATATAAGATGACTCGGAAGGAATGGGAAGAATTATCCGAACCTATCATTAAAAAGACTGAAGATTTAGCTAGAAAGGCCTTAGCTGACGCTAATTTATAGGCTAAAGATATAAACGAAGTTATTTTAGCAGGAGGGGGAACTCACTCACCAGTAGTAACCGAACAACTCAAAAAGCTATTCCCCGGCAAATCGATACATTCCAGTCTGGATACCGATCAGGTAGTTGTGATGGGAGCTGCTCTCCTAGCTAGGGACATTGCTTCAGATTCAGGGAGCAAATAAAAGCCTTCTTCATTATTGTTAATTAATGTGCTGCCCCTTTCCCTCGGAATAGAAGGCCAAAACGGATAAATGTGCGTTCTCATCCGTCGAGACACATCTATTCCCACCACCATAAAGCAGATATTCTCCACTTCCTAGGATAATCAATAAGCAATCCTCGTCACAATATTCGAAGGTGAAGATAAACTGGTTAAGAACAACCACATCCTAGGAACATTTAAACTTGGGGGTATCCCACCTGCCCCTAAAGGAGAACCTGCTATCGAAGTCGTTTTACAAGTTGATGCTGACGGTATTCTGACATTGAAGGCATTTGACACCGGTAATGCCAAGGCTATCGACACCCCAGTCCTCAAATGGACTTTAAGCCGCCAGGAAGTAGAGAAACTGAGAGAGAGTGGCCTATCCTACGAACAAGTGACCTTACCGAAGAAGCCTAGTCACCTCGACTAGATAGATTGATGAGATGGTGGACAAAATTGAATATAAAGAATATAGTAATTGGTGGGTGGAGCCATCCAACCATAATTCAGGGGGGCAGTTAGATGAATAAGTGGAATGAGTATTGTTTATAATAATGATGGTGAGTAGGGAAAAACTTCTCGAAGATGAACTCAGGAGCACCCAATCGGAACTGTTCCTGTATAAGGTGCGGTACACAGAGTACTATGGCTTTATCCAGGATCTAATGAAATAATACAAAAATGACCGTAGGAGAACTAATGCCATATCTTTATTCTCGAAGCTCGCCCGCTTCATAAAAAAAACTGATAACAAGGACCTGATTGAGCTCTTTAACAAGTGCTTAGTTAAAGAGGCAATCATCCCCTACACCGAAGATAAAGACAAATGTAAGAGGCAGTGCGAAGAGTTGTTGACAACATCGTCCCAGGCGGAGGACCTTCTGAAGAAGGTGGGTGGCTTTTTTATGAAACCCTAATAAGTAGCACCGCCTCTCCTGCAAGAGTAGCTCAACGAACAGAGCTTTTTAGTGAGGCTCCGAGCCAAACCGCACTTTTAGTCGATTATGAAAATCACCGAGCTCTATCTCAAGTGTATCGTCAACCTGAAGGAACTCCGAGCTCTCCTCGAGCCTTTCCTTAGCAGGGGGGAACTCGCTTACCTGGTGGAGAACGCCCAGAGCATTGAATCTCATCGGAGAAAGGGAACGGTATTCGTACCATTAAATTAATTATCTGAAGATAGTTTTACACACAGGATAGCCAGGTCCTATGTTTAAATGCCTGCCTGCTACGCTAAAAAGTGTAATAGTTCATTGATCAATAACACTACCAGGATGGTGCTGAATCGGGACTGGGTGTCAGTTCCCCTTGGTAGCGAGCATGTTAGTTTTGTGGTGATGCGGAAGAACTGTTACGAGTAGGAACTGTTCAAAAATGAAGATTAGAAGTACGAATTAGATCAAATTATGATCAGCCTTAGGAGAGCATTAGATATTCTTGGTAATACTGAATAGTATGCGAAACCGAGGGAGAATCCTCTAATGAAGAAGATTCTCTATAATATTTACGGTACCCATTAACCTTACCACCTCTGGCTCTCCAAACCCCAAGTTGTACGAGTAATAAAACTAAGAGTATAAGAGAAACTAGGTGAATTAGAGAAGATCCGGCAGAGACTAACCAAACAGTGGTAGGAGATCTCCAACAAAAACTTCCATAAGAGTCTGGATCACCGTAGTTTCTACTTCAGAAAGAACTAGAAGAAGTATAATAGTGTTAGTAGATGGAATGATGAGTTGGATTTTAGACAGAGTCTGTATATAGGCGGAGTCTAGCAGTTGGATCTTAAAGACGGAAAGGATAAGTTTAATGATCAGATCGATATGACGGTTGATACTTTTGAGAATGTCACCAGACACAAGTGTGTACTGTCCAAAAAGATAAATATCGCTCTATAGCCTGCCACTATCCCCCTGCACCCTAAACCCCCCTACAACAAGGTATTATTCGTGATGGAATTTTCGGATTTACAGTTATTGGGGGATATCTCAATGATTCTGAATCAGTACATCCCCAAGAAGGGTCTCCTGCAGTATCTGATGCTGAAGTTATTCAACATAAACCTAAAAAAGCTGTTAGATAAGAACTCAAAAAGCTTCAAAACGGGGGCTCTTCAGAAGCTATTAGATACGAATAAGCCGGATGAGGCAGCAGCAGAGGATGACTTACTTGAGAAGAGAGAGAGAAGAAAGCCAGCCGATGATAATGAATAATTTGAAGACCTTATTGAAGAGTAGATTCCTCCTATTCAACTCAAGGATATCCCCTCTCCATTCGAAGGCCCCCCAGGTCACACCTTCACTGGTACACGCACCCACTACTACTTCGTCAGATACCTTCTAGCTATCTACCAACGCTTCCTCAAAGCCAAATAGTTCTTCACTGAAGAAAACAAGAAATCGGAGACACTTTCCTATTAATCTTACGACTGTTTTAGGAGTTTACTCTATTACAAGGTTAAAGATCAGAAGCTGGAAGAGTATCTCAGGAAGATCTTCTCGAAGAACGCTTATCTGTTTATTAGTCTGGATAAACTTATACTGGGAGCCACCAAACAACTCAGTGGATGCGACGAACTCTCTACAAACATTATTAAAGAAGACACTAAAGATTTCTAGCACTAGATTAGACCGATTGAGACGTATAAACCTAAAAGTGACTACCACCAACTACTCAGACTTTACCACTAAAACACCATCCAGTTCAGATTCTGTCTATCGAAAGGCATAATGTATTTGAGTTCATGGCCCAGTGTCTACAAGGGATGGCACAGCCAATAAATCACTAAAGTATGCAGTGAAAAGTATGAACAGCTGAACATCTAACCCGTCCGGAAGATCCCCCATCCATCAAACTTCAAATAGCCTAAATGGAGGCACTGTTAATACTTCTCCCATCCTAACCAGCTATTAATGCAACAATCAGGTGAGTAATTCCTAGCCAAAAGAACTAAATTCAACACGAAGAGTGCTCTCATGATGGAGCTCAACCGTCGGAACAGACTGAAGCTGTGATATTGGTGTACGTCTGCATACTAAATATTTAATCCATAGAGGGTCATATGGTCAGAGTAATTGATGTCTTTATCTTCAAAATGAACATTATGAGTCTCATTATTAATCCATCTGCTTTAAAGAGGCGGCTGAGTACTGGCATTATAATCTTGGGTTTGAAGATGGTTTAGAAGAAGGGGTTTCTGAATAGGGTTTTCATCACCATTTAGGAGTTTCTGTTCAACAACTATGTCTTCTAGAAAAGGCTTCTTACTTTTATGTTACGTTGGAGAGCTATACGCAGGAGATCCAGTACCAGGCTTACTACCCATGGTTTGAAGCTTTTTGCTCCATAAACCCAGTACAACAGAATATACACAAAGGGACGTAACAGATGAATTATCTCGCCTAAAGTCTAGGAGCTACTGATCTTTGATAGGTTGAGCTGAGGAGGTAGGGGGAAGCTGGACTTTAGCGATACTTTTTTGCCGGTTGAAAGTGTCTCGAACATTCCTGCGTTATGCTGATAGCCCTAATGTTGTTTATTTTTTATCTCTTCTAGGAGTCTTTCCATTTAGTCTTTGGTAGTCTTCACCTATGAGGGCATGACCAACTTAAGAGGCATTTGATTCTATTCGGGGGGAGCCTGCTAAAGGAAGATATCCATATAAGCGAACTTCTTGCATCGATAATAGAATTTAGCACCTTCTATGAGAACCAGCATCTTGAGGAAGGTTTAGATCCTCTCCTCACTCCCAATGAACATCTCAGCAATGAACTCGAACTTGTCGATAAAAGACAGCATTTTCTCTGCGTATGATGTCATTTGTACTAATATTACTATTAATTCTGCCCATATTCTGCTTAATAGCAACTACGGATAAGTTTGAGCTAAATCAGAATATTGAACAACATTTCTTTTTAGTACTGGCTTTATCCTTTAACTATTTTAACTCTTTTTCGGCTCTCATGTTCTACTGTCTCAGTTGTTTGCCTTATTGCTCTAATCGTCGGACGGTTGCCATGATCGATGATGTCTGTTTGTTCTGTGCTGACTCCGCCTGGTGTTTAACACTCATCACAGTAGCCTCCAACACCTGTATCTGCTTTTTAAGTTGTTCAGCCTCCATATTATGGTCTCTATGGTGTATCTCCATAGCATTCAGCTTAGCTGTAGTATTAGCAGTATACGAATTGATAAGCATAGGATTGAAATTCAGGAGGAATTGAGAGAGTACTTAGCATTTCTTGGGACCTTTCGCTAAACTAGTGTATTTGTCTATCATTGCGTTAAGATCAGCAGCTAACAATTTGGAGTTCTAGGCACCGTAGACGCCCATCTGGACATTCCTCATTAGATTGGAAGAGCAATCACGAAGGATATCGACATTTCTAACACTGTTCAGCTAGTCGTTAATAGTTATGATGCGCTTCTACTTCTCGAGTAGGAAATATTTTAATTTAGTGCGGTATCGATCACAGGGTGATTCGATCGATCTATCGAATGTTTAGAGGGATCTATCATGAATCTATTTTAGGATGAGATAGATCTACTCACCTTTAGGTTCATCAACTGCGAAGTATTCAGAGTACATTTGTTCGTAAACTTGGATGGCAATGTTGTAGGCTTATGCTCCTTCCTGTTAAGTCACCTATTACCAGGCGGAAGTGATGTTAGGGATACCTCCAGCGTTGATAGCCTCTACATATGATTCGATAAGATTGGCAAATGTTGCTGAGTTCATCAATTGTCCATTAATACTTTTAGGTTGGGAATTAGCCATAATCTTACTTTTCAGCATTGCTACCCCATCATGGAATTCAGGTCTGATTTTATTATCAGGTAGCATTGCCAATCTCTTAAGATCCTCTTCCTCCCAAGCTGGCCTCACCAACATCATACAATCCCTTTACCTAAAATATTTCATGAGAGCCCTTCGAACATTCTTCGACTGTTCCTGAGCATTCTGTTATTGTAGACAGTTCTCCAAGTACTGTTTCGGAGTGAGTGTCCTCCCATACTCATCCTTTATCTCTAAAACGAAGTCCCTTAATAACCACATAAACTTCGGCATATACTGGTAGAGTCCCTCCTACCCTCCACTCCCCACCGCAATATTCTTTGATAGTTCAGTCACCAGATTAAGCTGTCCAATTGATATCTCATCAATAGCTCCTACACTATTGAAAATAAAGTAGCTGGAGATAAGTACAGCTAGAGAGAATATCTTAGCATCGTGCGTAGAGTTCCTATTAGTAGAATCTGATCCCTCAGTATCCAGGAAGAATAGGTAGGAATCATCCTTCTCGTTATAGAGTGGTCTACTCCACATCCATATTCCTTAGGTGCACGCAGTAGTCGAAGCATCAACTTTGAACTACTTAAGTAATAGATTACCCCTTTGCCTTTTAAATCCAACAGTCTGTTCAGAAGGAAGCTCTTACCTGTACGATACTTCCCTGCTAAACAAACGAAACCAATAGGTTTGTTGTACATAGTGAGGAGGTCGAGTGCTGCACCATCTAGTTAGATCATCCCACCAGAGAACTTTACCAGCTGGATTGGTCTCTATTCATTTATATTCTATGGTTAAGGAGTAATTACATAGACTGCTCCTGCTCCGGTGGTGGAGACTTGATCCTGTTTTATATAGTTTTCCTAGATGTATGCTTGCGACTATTGGAACTGCTCCTCGAAATGATCAGTTCTGCCTGGTACAACTGTATGGATGGGAGACTTACCTGAATGCATGAATAAATTTTAAAAACCAATAATTATAATGACTTTCTCAGGATCTGTCTCATAGAAGCATTTTCCGATGATTACTATAACGAACAACATATTAGAATATCAATCAGTAAAATTTGTCTTATGCTGTTCTCAAACATTTCTTTCCGGTAAGTTCCATATAAGTCGGAAAATGGCTTCTCGTTGGTAGGTATTCTGCTATGTTAACCTGAAGTACTTTTGAGTCCTTCCTCGTAGCAACCCTTCCTGGTACAGCTAAGGTTACTGAGGTTGTCCAACTGCCACATACTATCCGTCTATTTTTATTCTTTAATTCTATCTCTCAGTAACATCTAAAAATATTGTTTGCCGAGCTTCTGGGCTTTCGGAATGAGGCGACTGAGTTCATCAATCATACTCTTTTTCTGTAGGTATGCTGATTTTTGTCTATTGTACAGCTTATCTGAAGGATTGTGGTTTGCTTTTTCATTAGACTTCGGGCTACGTTGAACAAACCATTAGTTGCTTGTTTTAAGACATTGTTATGTCTTTAGTATCTTGAGTGATTATGCGGTGGTTTGAGGTCGACTCTAAAATTCATATCTATTCTTATTCTTTTCTTTTTCCATCTTCTTTTGCAGAGAGTGCTGGGATTTACCTTTAATACTTTCCTGATCAATTCTCCTATGGAAACTCTCCATTAATTTCCTACCACCCAGCGGAATTTCCTCTTCGTTGAACTGATATAGCACCCTATCCTCTTCATCCATCTCAAAAATATTGGACTTTAAAGAGCGTATCCCTTCCTAAATGGATGAACGTACAGGTTTGTTCTCTTTGACAACAAAAAACTTCTTCTTTTTCTCTAGAATCATAGAATATTTACATCAATCAGTCCATCATCCAATATAGTTTAATAGTTTAATTCAAATATGTAAGGGTCTAAGCATCTCGACTGGCAACTTCCCTTCGTTGATGTTTTTAAAAGGTTCTCCACGGTGGAGACTCTGACACAAGCTATGAAGGGTAACGTCCGTACTGTCCACGTACCAGCTATTCCATTCAGGACAAAAATATCTCGAGGAACTGTTTGGAGCTGACAGGAACAGTACCTTCGAATACAACAGTCACCATCCCTACACCAGGTACAGATACCAAAAGCTGTGAGTTAACTGGTCGATACGTACACCCATCTATTAAATTAGCTATATTTTGAATTGTATGTGCTTCCCGAGAAGTTCTTTAATATTCATGTGGACATTGTGCTCAAGGGGAGGTCACGATCTGTGAAATTCACTGTAACGAATATGGAAAAAGAGTATGCGGTTACTGGTAACAATACACTTAAAATACCGTATGGTGTGGTGAGGCCTTCATGGACGATATTGTGTATTGATGTTGAACATCACTTGAGGACTAAAGGATTGGTGCCAGATCTGGACTCCAAGGTAGCCGAATAACCCAAATACTCTATTAAAGGGTTTGAAGTCTGTGCCAATCTGATTATCAGAGGGATATACACAAGTCCTCATCTTTATGATTGGGATTCCCTCCCCAAATAGATGAGCTTTAAGCTAGTGAAGGGTGGCAGGTGGTCAGACCAGTACAATTTCGTTTATTTACCTGCTTAGATGAACCCAGAGTTGAAGAAAAAGCAGTTGAAACAGATAGAAAAGATGGAGTAGGAGCATCTTTCAGCAAGGTAACAACGTTCAGAGAAAAATCTGTCGGAGGGTGGGCATTCTAAACCATAAAGATAACCCAGATAGAACAAATAAGGCCATCACATCCCATACAAATAGAATAAAGATAGAAGCAACCTTCTATCACCATCGGGGGCAGGGAACACTCGGTCAGAATTTGGCAAATTTACCGAATAGAAGATTCTTGACCTTAATCATACTCTGGCGTTCTCTCCTATTTACAACCCTGACATATTCTTTAAGGAAGGCTTAGTATACTATAGTTCTGGCAGTCTTTTAGTGGTAAAGAACCCCTAAAACGGCAGTCAAAAAATCATTCAAGGCCATACAGAGTACATCTGTGCGATGGATGGATACGCCAACTGGATAGTAACCGTCCAGAGAGGAGACAAACCTCTAGTAAGGATATGGGTAGACCACAAACTCGTAAATAGTTTCCAGGCTCCTCACTAGAAAGTCCAACAGATGCGATTGAACAGTAGAAAACATTTAGCTATTATTGCCACTGATGTCTACAACCGACAAGTGATCTCCATTTACGATATCTCGGAGGTGGAATCGAAGAAGAGAGCCGTGCTACTGGCTAAACAGGTGAGTGACTTCAATATACTGACACTTAAATGGAGCCCAGTTGAACATGATAAGTTGGTATCATGTGGAAGATAGAACATAAGGTTCTGGAGGATTAAAAGGGAGCATCTACCAGGCACCCCTGTTATACTTAATCACCATGCTCGAAATACTATATTTACGGTGTTAGACTTCGAATATCCATATGATGATCCTAACCCAATAATCCAAAAGTAGAAGGTAAAGAGAGTATATGTGGGCAGCCAGACAGGTCTCCTCTTCCAGGTGAACTACCAAACACACTAACTCTAATAGGTGTACAAGCTACATGATGCTGCAATCTGTAGCATATTAATGAGTGCAAGGTTCTGTGTTACTGGAGGAGAGGATCAGGTACTGAGGGTATGGCCATTAGACTTCTCAGAGTTCAATTTATAGGCAGAACATGAAGGTATCATTACTAGTTTAGCCAGTTCGGAAGATGGTGACTATATTGCCTGTGGTACCAGCAGTGGAGGGTTAGGTATATTAGACATTAACAACCATAACTACAAAACTATTTTAAGGTCACATACTGATGTTGTCACCCAGATAGCCTACCACTAATTCTCAGGGTCAATTATAACCTTGAGTCTAGACTCAACAATCAGGTTGTGGGATCCCTAGAAACTGTAACAAACTTACTAGTTTCTCTATCCCAAAGAAGACCCTTGCTTCTGTATTAGTGGTAACCCTCTCGCCAACTACTTTGCAGCTGGATTTAAGTCAGGAACTCTACGTATATTCGATATATAGAAAACTTGCATTAACTAATAAATCAAACAACATCAGTAGGCGATTGAAGTTGTAGAGTATAGTCCTGATGGTCGATTCCTGGCTGTGATGGAGAGGAAACTTGCCATGCTCTACTCTCCTCTCCATTCCTATCAGGCTATAAAACACCTTCCGATAGAAATGCCCAGTAAGTATCTATCATGTGGGTTTTCACCTGATAGCTCAACTTTGGCTGTAATTGGAGATAGTGGAACACATATCAATCTATGGTAGATGAAAACATTGCAACAAACTGGAAAGATATTTACTTCGAGAGTAGTTAAGAAAATAAAGTTTTCACCTGATGGATGTGTATGGGCTGCTTTTGAGGATGCCGGTATCAGAAGATACAATATTAGTAATATGACGATTGAAGCTGAGTTTAATGCACTACATAGAGGATCTGTAAATGACTTTGACTTTGAAATGAACTCTTATTTGATGTTTACTGTAGGGTAAGACTCACTACTCAAAGTATGGGACTATTCGTTCGAAAGGTAGTCCATGCATCAGGTGGAGTGTGGCCATGTAGGATCTATTCGTGGAGTTCTCTACAAAAATCATAAAGTTTGGACAATAGGTTCTGAAGGCATATTCCAATGGAACTTAAGAAGAGACCTTCCTAAATATGAGCCTCCTTTGATTAAATCTCGTGCAGCTAACTTCATCAAGAATCAAATCCGATAATAGAAATCATCTTTAGTTCTCGATGACAGCAAACCTAACATCCTCGAGTCCAAATAATAGAGCAAAGCAGAATAGCAACCCCTAAACATCTCGGTAGCTAAACATTAAGGTCCTGTAATGTTCAGTCAGAAACTAAAAAAGAAGTAGCAGGATTAGCTGGTAATAGCAGGATAACCTAAATTTGCTCCTCAGAAGTTGGATATGATATTCCTGCAGAGAGCTATGGACTTCAAAAAGTCTAAAAGGAAATAACCTAAAGCTCGTATAATGAATAACATCCCATAGATTAATGTTCGGTATGGTCTCCCGTATAAACACTATTTCAGGTAGGAGTTGGAAGCCAACCAGAAGGAGTACCAGAATAAGATAGAACTTATCAAACAGAATCCAGCCAATTTCAAAATTAAGTTTGTTATTGGTTGCTAACCCCATACCCACTAGAATTTGGTCTGGAACTATGTTTTTGGGTGGTATGCTTACACCCTTGATAATCTGATAGTGGTTGAGACTCTCAATAAGGATCGCTCTCAGAAGATAATACCACTTCCCTAAAAAGTTGGTTCTCTATTGTTATCGAAGGATATGAAACGATTGGTCTGTAGCTCAGCACTCAACTCTATTAAAAAGGTACGAGGAGCTGGTGATAGTGCCTCCGAACAAGACTCTCAAATCTCAGCTGATAGTAGTGGTACTATCTAAGCCAACTAAACAGCATACTCTAATATCTACATCCTTAATAGAGATTTCGAGGTAGAAAAGAAACTCTCTTTTCATCCCAAAGGCATCCAATCTGTGACATTCAGTGATAACGGCAAGTACCTGGTAAGTGTAGGCAATTTCAGAGAGTGCACTGTTTGTGTTTGGTAGGTAGCATCAGGCAAGTTGAAAGCATCCAGTTATACTTTAGATAAGATTAATGATGTTAAATGTATGGAATGGGCTTCTGAAGGAAGACAACTCTAGTTTGCTACTGTTGGTAGAGATCAGGTACACTTCTGGGCGCTCGACCGGGATGATAAACTGGAGTATTATGATGTGTTCATTCCGAAGAAAGAGAGTGGGGAGATACCATAGATAACAGCATGTGAGTATATTTATATTGGAGAGTCACCTAGATTGTTGATTGGATTGGCATCCGGTGATATAATGGCAGTGGAATATGGATCGTTCAAGGTAGTTATGACCCGTCCTTTGAGTACCGGTGCTATTATCTGTATGAGGAATGCAGGGAAGAATATTGTGGTTACTGCTTCAGATGGTAATGTCTACTTCTGGTCGTATTAGTCAGTACTTAAATAAATAGCTCTGCCTAACTTCTCTAAAATCAATTTCCAGTATAGTGTCAACGCTATTGCTATCGACCCTCAAGGAGAGGAGGGACTTGTTGGTACCTCCGAAGGCATCTACTATACGAACCTTAAATAAAGCTACTCATCTATGTTGGTTGGTTCGTTTACTGATGGGGTAATATTTGCTAAGGTGGTCAATCAGAACTACTTCCTAACTTCACATCCTAATGGTCGTACTAAACTGTGGAACCTAGACACCGCCTAATAGATCCGAACATACAAATGGAAGAGCCCATGCAGATAGGCGTATTTCGATGAGTCTATCAATAAACTGGTGTGTTTTGTGGAGAATAACAACCAGATCAAGGTTATTAATCTCAATAAGTTTACTAGGGACGAGATTTATACATTCGACTAGAGCATCAAACCAGAGGTTAAGAGCCAAGACTACGCAGTGAAAACAGCACTAACTTTGTATGGAGGTCGACCAGCTAAATGGGTATTTATGAAGAAGGGTGACGCCTACACCTTTGAGTTCGTACAAGAGGGAAGGAAAAAGCTTTATAAAATGCATAAAGTTCTGTAACTAGGGTACGAGGTAGCCGATGTTGAGGTGTTTAACGATAAAAGTATGCTGTTTGTGGTATCTACCACAGGGATAGTAAGCAGCTATTCAGCAGATATCATCGAAGTCAATGTAATTAAAGTTCTAATTTAGAAATATACACTAACGATTATGGATAAGGTTGGTTTTGGGCAGGGTGCTCCCGATACCAAAAGCATGAAATCCTTCAACTAAGGGCTACAAGAGTAGGCGATAAGTCCTCGACGATGCAGTGTCCACATAGCACCCAGTAAAGTTCTCAATGAGACTTACTTTGCTATTTGCGATAGAACCCAATACGTCTATTTCAGGAACTACATGAAAAGAGTGGTAAGGATATGGTTATGTAGACACTTCATAAATTGGCGTTGAGTGGGCTACCTCAATCAATTTGCGTTATGGAAGGCAAGCGGCAGTCAGAAGTAGTTATCGGTCTGTCGGATGGCAGCGTATAGATAATAAACACGATGGAGCCTTAAAACAGATACAAAGTGGAGAGTATCATTAACAGTCCAGTACAGCACATCCTGGGTCTGAAGAACAAGCAGACTATTATCCTTACTCATCACAATGGTATTGCAATATACGGCATATGAAATGTTCGTTCCCTTTAACCTTCCTTAATATTAATATTCTGATTGTCAGCAAATACCAATAATCATGTACTGAGAATAACACTCAGGATCTCATTCTCCAAGCTGTTCACCCTATTCGTAAGGATATTCTCCAAACCTATGGTCACCTACATAAAGAAAGTTCAAATGTAGAATGAAAGCCAATGGTTGGCATCCTTTTTCGAATGGCTCGGCCAGAAATTCCATATGTTTGAGTACCACATCAACAAGATCATCACCAAAGGCAAGTAGCTTGCAGTACCTAAACCCCTCGTAAAGGATGTTGCTGCCCAGAAGGGAGTAGAGACATTCTACTAGATTATCTTCTATGGGATAGCTATAGGGGTGCCTATATACTAATACAACCGATCCAACAGATCAGCCCTAGCTTCTGAGAAGAAGTTCGAAAAGAAGATGGATGAGTTGACAGCAGCCATAGATCAATTTAGTGCCGAACTGGATCAAGTTAAGAGTCGAAGTTATTTGGTATGAATGATTAGTGGGTGGGTGTAATTACTTTTTGGAGGTTTGAATGATTAGTTGAATTGGAATATGTAAGGGGATTGCTAATTTTAAAAGCTTTGCTTATATGCTCACTGATGTTGACTCTGTTTTGAACATATTTGATGGTTATAAGTGTTAATTTAGTTTAATGTTAACCCAAATTTATATTTTAATGAGGCAAACGATTGTGAAATACATCCGTCACGTGAATACGCTGATACAACTTACTTGATTATTGAAACAACCCAAAGATAGATAAATTATTATATTTCCCTCGAATATTTATAATTTATTTAAACTATTCATATACTTCAAGGATTTTCAACCCATAGGCATTGTTAGTTAATCCTAATGTCATAGTTTTCCATCTACAAACTACGCATTAATGGTTAAGGGTAGTAGTTTAAATAATTATGTTGGCTATAAATAGGAGAAACCACCTATTTTAGATTGAAAGGGGTAACTTACCAATTATCAGATCCTATTTCACTTACCTACTGTTTAAATAACCAATAAGCATTCGAAAATTGATAGTAATTAACTAAACCAAGTTAATAATTTAAAGTATAAACCAGTTGGTGTTATCCCAAGGCAGCAAGATGGATGAGGTTGCTCAATTTGTTAAATTTTCGATTCGAGGTTATTTTCAGATGTATACTTATTATTGTAAATTGGTGGTTTGTAAATGTATTTTGTATTTGGTCCATTCTGACGTTTTACTTGTGCTCAGCAAGTGCAGGATATTGTTTTGCTTCATATTACCTAACAGTTCCATCTTCTCAAAAGTCGTCTGTTAACACCTACCTCAGTCTCATACTACTTTACCTCTAGAAAACTGATTGTAAGACCATCCATACATTTTTCCTCGAAACCCCTATAAGTAGTTTATAACGATCATCCAAATCGATTGAATAATTAATTTTAGAATGATATCGTAACCTACCTACGGTAAATGTCCTAAGACTGGCCATCGCTCTCAATGGCTCACCATGCTATGTGTCGATCCTCACTGTTCTAGACATGAGCTTGTGTGCCCCAGCTGCCTTAATGACTAGCACCAGAAACATGCTTTCGTTCCTCTGGAAGACATTCTCTTCTAAATCAAAGAAGTCAAGGATATCGGAGGCTGCAAAGCTTTAAGGGAGGGTAAGAAGGAAATAGGAGCTTTCGCTGCTGAATTGGAGGAGGAGATCAAATAGTCTCAAAGGACTATCAACTCATACTTCGAGCACTTGCTTAAACAATCGAGGGAGTCTCTCTAGACACGGTTGTAGATGGTAGAGAAAGAGGAAGATGCACTCAACAACTCAGTAATTCATTCCTTCAAGTACAATCCCTAAATTAGCTACGACAAATTCAACGCTAGTGTGCTGGAAGTGAAGAATGAACTGGATGAAAGAGCCAAAACCGTGAAGGATACTGAGGAAAAAGTATAGAAGTACATAGAAGACTTCAAAACGAGCGGAAAAAGTCTGAGAAAGTCTCTAGCTGAGCAGATGAAGAAATTTGAAGAGATGTTTCTATCGCTTGTTACGCCCAGCAAGGAACTAGTCAAATAGATTGAGCAGGCTAAAGAGAAGAAGGACTACTCTTATGCATTTGGAAAGGCAAAAGCGAACTGGAGGATGACACTACGATCACTTTCGTAGCTGATGCCGGAGATCGAGCACCTTAATATCGAGAATATTGGGTATATGAAGGACTGGGATTTACAGGAACTGAACAGGATGCCTAATATGAAGACACTAACTCTAGCTGGAAGTGAGTAACCTAACACATTCAAAATCCCACCATCTGGCTGCTAAATTATAGGCAACCTCCATCAAGTCTAATAGTTGTACTTAAGTAACCACCCTACTATGCAGAGCACAATAACCTCTTTGTGGAGGGAGCACGCCACCTATCCAACCTTACCAACCTTATGCGTCTGGATATCGGCTACTGTAATATTGGTGATGAAGGCGCCTAGTACATAGGCCAAATTAGAAGTATTCAAGGGCTCACCGTAAGTAAGTATCCAATGATTCAGACAACAACTAACTAAGTGCTAAAGGAGCCGAAGCCATCTCCCAACTCCCTCAAATTACTGAACTCAATATCGGTATTACATTTAGTTACGAAGGTTGGAATCCAATTGGGGATTAGGGTCTTATACACATCTGCAAACTTACTCCTCTTTCGTACTTGTGTGTTCGTAACCCACCCTTCTAATACAGAATCCTGTGGAATCAGCGAAAAAGGAGCGGAATCCCTTCCAAACCTAACTATGATCAAAACTCTGGAGATTGGTATGAACTCTCTAAAGGCTGAAGGAGCGAAGAGCATCGGGAAGCTCACAACCTTGGAGGAGTTGTGGGTGAGTAAGTAGTTTGTAATGCAGCATCATGTGATCTCCATGACGAAGGACTGTCCAACTTGTACCAGTTGACTCAGTTGAAGACTCTGAATGCAAGTAAGTTAGGTACGATTTAGGGGAGAACAAGATCAAGGCACAGAACAAAGCTATAAAGAAGAAGTTGCCATCACTGCAGACCCTCCATATCTGATCTGGTTCATCATCATATCACTATTCAGATATGGTTGCAGATTAGCCTATTTAGTTTAGTTTAGTTTGGTTTCGATTATCATTAAACACAATTATGGAAGAAGAGATTGATCACCCTCCTACTTAGTAACTACCATAACCAACAACAAAAATAACTTTTACTGTTTAGGAAATTCGTAACCAAATCTCAGCACTCCACCTAAACTTCACTCCCGAAGGTAATCTAACTCATCTATGCAGCATATTCACACATTCGAACTCTCCTCCTACTTTCAGACGGTAGTTAATGCTTGTAGTTACTAACCACACTTGACAACCAATACGGGTATCAGTAATTGTAGTTAGATTCGTCTACTAAATTCTATCGGGACATTCCGACACTACCTAACTACATGATGTAATCGGAATGAAAGATTCCAAGAGCAGACTAACCTAAATAGTGCTCCTCCCACAGAAATAACCAGGTAACTGTCCCCGGGTCCTACTAACTGGTCTGCCAGGCTGTGGCAAGCTCTACCTAATGCAAGCAATAAGAAACTAATTCAAAGGGTACTTCCTGTATCTAAACTGCAACTAAATTCTAGCTTATATTAAGATGAAGTAGCTACGAAGTCTGCTCTCCTTCGCAAAGTAACTATTTTATCAGTTAGTACCCAATCCAACTGTATTATATTTCTGGAGGAAGTCGAAATCTTATTCAATTAATAACGGTAGGTCTATTAGAAAGTGGCATAGTTTATGGAGCTACTGTTTGGGAGCAGGAAGTATAGATTGATGGCTGCGTCAAACTATCCGTGGAAGCTGGGGTAGAAGTTTGTGGCTAGATTTGGGGAAATATTGAGTGTAGGAATGCCTAGTTGGTAGTAAAGGTAAAGATTTCTTTATTTTAGGTATGAAATGGTGGAGAAGCTGTTGAAGGTAAGCTGTGGGTTCTGTCATTACATTGCAGATGAGACTAAAGGGTTGAGTCGGAGTGATGTGAGGATGTTCGCTGCTGAGGTGTTGAGTGATCCTATTAAGAAATTGCTGAGGCAGCCTACTCTACGTCTTAAATAGGGGATTTATTATATGAGGGATGATTAGGACCATCCTGGAGGAGATTTGGTGGAAGTTGATATACGCAATATTCCGTTGGATAGGCTGAGAATGAGAAAACCGAAAATAGGTTAGGTGGATGAACAATTGAGACGGGCTAGACACTCGGTAAGAGCAGTTGACATAGCCACATACTAATAATGGATAGTGCGTCATAAAAGTTTAATAAAGTGATGTTTATTGGGGTATGTTGGTAATATTAGAGGGTTAAATTTATTGCATTTGACCAATAATCTATTGGTGCTTGTGTTTAGGTTGTAATGAGAGTCTTCTTCCAGTTGTTTTTTGTGTAATGGTCGAAATATTGTTGTATTTTATGTTATTATGTTGCTAATTATGTACAAAATGTAGAAATTCACTATGTGAGTACAGTCACTCCTGTTTAACTGTTATCTATTGGCAATTACTTTAGTAAAGTTGATAACCACTACAATTATTACACTATCTGTCACTTTGTTAATATCAAATAAATGGTTATTTACACCAATCTGAGGCAGCTTGATTAATTAGTTTAGATCGATAAACTACATATTTATCAATAATTTAATTTTATTTATTGTGATTCGATGCGATTTTAACTAAACTCAAGAGTTAAAAGCGTAAAGTCTAGATATACATGCGACAATCTTCTTGTCAAGCATATTTGCGTATGTTTTTGAGTGCAGTTATCTAGGTTTAAGGCTGTTACGTTGGTTAATTTAGATAAATGCGAACCTTCGGCTTGGATAAACTGTTGCTTTGCTGTATTTTGTGCTATCTACACCCGTCTCAGGTTATTAAGCTAACAATATAGATAATCTATCTATGCGCTAGTTGTTTAAAGTGTAGGGTTACACTGATTTGAACTAACCAGGCAATTTAGTAATTAAATAAAGGTCGTCATTAGGCATCGGGTACTCTTAGAGCCTTACTAATACAATACTTGTCAACATCTAATACTCTTAGATGAGATAGCTTATGAAAATGCATCGATTACTACTCTTAAATGTTATTATACTCAATATCACCCAAATATAGCTCCAACCGTTAGCTATATGTGATTAATTTAATAAATTAGTCTCATTTTTAATGTAGTTAAACCATTTATCTGCTCATTTACGAATTCATATTTTTTTAATATCTCTGAGTATTCGTTGAGGTTTCGGCATAGAGTTAATGATCTTTATGGGTTCTCGTTTGCTAGTAAAACACTCATGGCCTGCGATGGTTTAATAATTAGTTACTAATCCGCATTAATATCAATGTAAAATGCTATTCTTAATTATAAATTACTATTACACTGTTTATTTATCTCAATACTCAATAATGTTCAAAAAATAAGAGGACAAATAATACAAAAGACAGTATACTATCATTTAAAGGGTCTAATGAAGGTTAAATATGAATAACACATCCAATATTTGTTGTATTTTGAAAATGTTTCATATAGTGCTCAATAATTAGATTACATCACATACATTTTCAAATATTGATTTTGTTTAGTTAGTCTAAATGAAACCCACAGTCATTAAAAGGCCCAGAGTCTATGCTGATGCCTGCCTCAAAAGAGGGTAATACTACTACGACTACGAGAATTGCGTATCTCTCATCTGGGGGT
>JAOXNN020208289.1:0-19471 GCA_028571205.2 Hydropsyche betteni | reverse complement strand
CCTCCCCGGCGGGGAATCGAACCCCGGTCTCCCGCGTGACAGGCGGGGATACTGACCACTATACTACCGAGGACTTGCTTTGGGTTGTAACAATAATATTATAATTGTTGTTCAATATAAGTTTATAAATGTGTAATTAAATTTATAGAATTCAAATATATCTTTTAATCGTTTGAAACGTGAAATAATTTCAAATAACTGCAATAAAAGGTTTATCTATTTAAATCTGATATTAAAAAAATACTACATTATTGTAAATGAATCTGTTGATTATAAATTAAATTGAAAATTTACAATTTCTTAATTGGATAGATGATAATATTAAATACATTTCACTCAAAATACAAAAATATAATTACTTAAGTATTTGAATACTTCTATGATTTTTTTTATAACTTCCAGAGATTCCTATTACTACAACAGGAACTCATTCTCATAAAAGTAGCTTTGAAGTTCCATTTATTCAACCTGTAGTGATTCACACAATATCTCCAATACTGATGGAAAGTTTTAAAGGTAACTAAACATTAATTTTTTTTTATTATATCATTTAATATTACTAACTGTCCTTTTTATATTTATAATAGAAGTTTTAGAAAGTCACTATGATCATCCAAAGCCACCACGACCAGCAAGTGTATCAATATCCACAAATCTACAAAAAAATATAACGTTTGGAACACTTCCGTCAAGCTTTCGTCCACAAAATAGTTCTCGTAGTCAAAACACCAATCCTGTAATTGTTAGTTCAAATGAAGTATGTTTCCCAGTTACAGAAGAAGCAATAAACACATTGAAACTTGAACAATATAAATCTCATACATTAGAAATGGAAAATACTGAACCTATATATGATGAGATTCCCTGGAGGCCAATAACAGTGCATGTTGCGGAATTTCCAAATAATGGAGATGAAGCGATAACTGAATTATAAAGTATTTATTTTGACTGACTATTCAGCATGTATTCATTCAATGTTTTTTTTTTCAGATGTTATGTATAAGTTGTGTACTTTTTAGTTTATAACGTTTTTTTGCATAACTAGACCGTTGGTGAAAATGTTTCTAAATTTAAATTTTATCAGGACTGTGATTGTAAAAGTATTAATGTTTAATACTCTTTGTATTTTTATTTCAATTGTACATAATTTTGTATGGTAAGAAAGTATTTATTTTATTAATAAAGTTGATCTTTTTCTTTCTAACTTATATTTTTTTACTTTACTAATTAATTTAGCTTGCCATTTATGAATCTATTTCATTTATGAAAAATTTTCAAACTCTGTGTATGAATTGGTATTATTTGAAAAAAAAATTATGCATTAATCTGAATTTCCTGTTGATTATTTTTTTGAATTTACAATCTATTAAACAATTTGCAACTTGACCACATTTTTATCGATGAAGCCAGAAGGAAGTAAGATCATTTATTCATTTCCGGCTGTTCGACACCATTTAAATATGATATGTTACATAAAAACATTGCACATTTTTAATATTAATTGTTCCTAGAATATGAAATACACACTTTATGTATACATTCAAAATTTCAATTTCAATTTGTTCCAAATACACTTACTATTATTACATGTATTAATCTTGAGTTTGCTAAACATACGTAAAATCTTTACAATTCGAAATTTTATTTTTGTATAAAAATAATATTGTTAATCTAATTTGAACTTAATACATATAACAAAAAATATATATTAACCATTTTCGTTTGAAAATTTTGAATATATTTCAACACAAAAATTTTATTATTGTTTATAGAATAAATTTTGTGCTTATGTTAAATATAAAAAAATAAAAGTTGCATGTAATCTCTTATAGCGAATGTGTGTAATCATTTATTAAATATTTCCATACTCCCACGTTGTATTTCTACTAATGCGTCGACTATGAGGTATATTACTTTTAGAAATATCATTGATGAAGTCAGTGACTTGTTTGCATCCGACCTGCCAACACTCTGAGAAGGTGTCTGAATTTTCTCATATATTATACAATATACTTCAAATATATTTATTCCAAATAACATAATTTAATCCATAAGTCATCATAGAAAATCAAGCATGAAGTCACTGGTGATATTTTGTTTACTATCCTTAATCTTTTGGGAAGCATCGAGTCTCCCTCAGCCAGAACGAGAACCTCTCCAAGGCATTAAAGGGGGTGTTAAAGGGGGCTCTCATCAATTGTCCCAGAATGCTACCATTTTTTATGGAGGAAGTAATATTTCCAGCATGAGAAATATATCAGGAGCATCATCGACTTTCAAAAATGAAACGGTGGCGAGAAATTACGAAAAAGGAGTGTGTTATGAAGAAGTTCTGTGAGTCTGGTGTTTTATCAATTATGATCATTTTCAAGTCAGAATGCTTAAATATTTGTTTTTGGTTTTTTTATATAGAACAATAACTCTTGTGAATGATAAACACAATGTTCCAGCGGGCAATGGCGTAAGTATTTTTTTATATACTGAAACCGGTTGGAGTTTTTTTTTTTGATTTATAGTATGTATTTCAAAATATTTATTCGTGGAACCGCTTGTATTTGAACGTGTCGAAATTAGTGTCACTATGAGAAAAACTTTGTAAAATAGTTTGCTTAAGACTTAAATTCATAACTTCTTGGAAATTGCACAATAACATCCTTTTGCATATTTGCATATTATATTAAAGTTGTATTCTGAATATCATTTGTGAAAAAAAAACATTATTGTTCTGACAAATTTTCCATAAATTTTATTTCTCGTGAAAATTTTATAAATTATTATATCATTGACGTGATTCGAGCGAAATAAATACGCATTGATTTTATACATTCTAAAAATACACGTGATGTATATCAAAGGCACAAAAAGAATTGTGTAAGAAGCTTTAATTACAAAGGAAAATTCTCAGAACGAAACCTTTTCACCTTGAAACTGCCTTTACTTATTTGTATACATGAATAAATACAAGTCTAAACAATTGTTTCTAATTTATGTATCACATCGACATTGAATCACAATAAATTTTCATCGATAATTCAAACAAATAAATATTTCAGTCGACACCGGAATACAGTAAAATCCGAAAATGCTGTCCTGGTTACGAACGCAACATTCACAACAGAAAAATTTGCGATCCAGTATGCGAACACGAATGCGTCAATGCAAAATGCATTGCCCCCAACGTTTGTGCTTGTTATCCAGACCATGTCCTGAACTTGGATGGCTACTGCGTCACCACATGTCCAATTGGATGCCTGAACGGCCATTGTGGACCAGACAAGGAATGCGTCTGTGATCGTGGATATACAGAAGAACCGAACATGAAATTCTGCATACCCAAATGCTCCAAAGGATGTTTACACGGTATCGATTTATTTTTTTTATAAAATACTAGTGAATTTGGGATGACTTCGCCAGCCCGAACCCTTAACCCCTTAACCCGAAGCCAGCCAGATCCAGGCTTAGAAATAATAATTTATCGAAAAAACATATTTTGAAAATATTTATTATTTTTAAAAAAATGTAAATCGACGATAGTTGTGATCGATTGTGTTTTGTATGGATTGTGCTTGATTTGACGTTTCGTACATTTTAATTGAGGGACTCGACAGTAAATGGCGCCAAAATTATAAAATGGAGTTTCTTTTATTTACCAGAAAAATTAGTACTTTTGAAAAGTTACTACGGAAATTAATAAATAATTCCACACCCTTTCACAAGATAACAGTACTATGTCGGACCACTCCTAGTTTTATTTGCATCTAAATGCATGTAAATTGTTTTTTTGAAAACTGTTTTTCTTAATATCTCCAAAAGTAATAAATGTCACTTAACACTATTTACTGCTGATTGTGAGCCCCTCAATTCGTATTTTGAAAAAATAGAAATAATAAAAAAAAAACTATAAAGTTTTATAAGAAAGTTTGAGCACCGTAGGAGCATTAGTTATTTTTTCTATAAAAGACATAGTTTAATTTTTAAAAAAGCGTCTCAGACACAGAGAGAGGGACTTTCGATTCTATAATAGCCGATTTACGTATATCTATACGCTCATGATATAATAATGTATAATAGGTAATTGCACTGCCCCTGAGGTCTGCACCTGTGAAAGTGGTTTTGAGATTGGAAAAGATGGAGTTTGTGTTCCTAAATGTGACAAAGGCTGCTTGAACGGAGATTGCACCGCTCCCAATGTGTGTATATGCAAACCTGGATACGAAAAGGACCAATTAGATCAGTGTTCTCCAGTTTGCCCGAGGTTTTTTTTAATTGAAATTCTATTATTAATAATCGTAAGGTCGCCGTTTTGGTTTACGAATGAAAATTTTCATCGGACTTTTTCAGGGGATGCCAACAAGGTAAATGCATCGCTCCAAATACTTGCAGTTGCGCGGACGGTTTTACTATGGATGAAACAAATACCATATGCATTCCTCAATGTAGTCAACAATGTTTGAATGGAGATTGTACAGGTCCCAATGAATGTACATGTCGCAAAGGTTATGTCAAAGACGTTAAGGATCCTACTGGAACTAAGTATTGGTTTGATTTTATGATTGCTTTTTGTTTGATATGAAAAATTGGTAATTCTTTTTGTATTTAAATAGATGTGTCGGAAACTGTCCCAATGGCTGTCCTAATGGCATTTGTTCGGGACCCAACCTTTGTCTTTGCCTTCCAGGCTATGTTAAAAATAGGGGCGTAAAAGGAAGCCAATTGTGCGTGAAAAGAAGCCGCCGATCATTACCTCATCACCTCAAAATGATGATTCCGTGAACATATTTTGTGCTTTTAATCCTATATCATACAATTTTTATTCCACTGAAAATATTTTTACTTAAAATAAATAAAATATAAATTATTGTACGCATTAATTTTATGTATTCATTTATTGCTACAAATAAATTCGAATTTCAAAAATGAAACATAAGAAAACTATTACAAAAAATACAAAACACAAAAAATAATTTAAAAATAAATTTATTTAACTAACACCGATTAACATAATTCATATTCTTTGTTTAAATTTATTATAGGATATCATAAACCATTGTTCTTTTTGAAATATCATTATAATTTATTTCATCATGTAATATATGAGATTTATGCATTACTAGGTGGTTGTTGGTTAATATTTCCTATAAATAAAAATTTAAGGTGAAATCAATTTAATTTTGGAAATATTATTAATACAAAAAAAAAATACCTTCATGATCTTCAAGGTTCATCATTACAAAATCATTTTTCTGAGAAACATGTCTGTATCTTTTCATGAAAATGTTATGTATTCCCAACAAAGCAAATGCAACGATGAGAATAATAAACATTACACCTGCAAATACCCATCTGGGATGATCCAGCCTAAAAAAGAAATTATAATTTCAGAAATTTTCATAATACACAGAATCAATTTCATTTTATCGAATTACTCATTGTCCGAATTATCTGTGAAAGCAAGCGATTCTTCAGTAAAATGGTTGCAATGAGGCCCATACCAACCCGTATCGCATCGACATGTATTTGGTGCAACACACTCTCCGTTTTCACACGATCTGCATTTTGGTTTACACCGGTTCAGATTGGCTTTGACTTTCTGAAAACCTTCATTACATATACAAATTCCGTCCTCACAATACCCATTTTCGCAACCCCCTTTACAAACAGCTGAGCATTTTCCATCTTTTTTCACATATCCATCGAAACATATGCAAACATCTGGAGCTATACAAACACCATTTTTGCAACCTGCCGTACAAAATGGCTCACAACTAGAACTTTCTTTAGATATTTTAAAACCAATATTGCATTCACAAACATTTGGTCGCACACATTTTCCATTCGTGCAATACTCGCAGTAAGGTCTACACGAATTATGGGGTTCTATTGAAAAATATCCTGGATTACACGTACATATGTTTGGAACAGTACAATGTCCATTGATACAAGTTTCAGGACAATTCGGATGACACATGTTTTTATTTTTGTGGTCTTGTGTATGATTTCGCAAACAAGTGCACACATCCGGAGATATGCAAATACCGTTGATGCACTTTTCTTTACATTTAGGTACACACAGGCTACTGTCTTCGTTAAATTCATATCCTTCAAAACAGATACATTTATCTGGCTCGATACAATCACCGTTGATACATGGATCAGAACAATATGGTTCACATATTGTATTATCCCCAAAAGGTTTCATATAACCTGGTTTGCATTCGCAAATATTAGGTGCTATACAATTACCATTAACACATTCTTTGTCACATATTGGAGTGCATTTGTAGTCATTTGATTTGATTTGCTCTTTTTTGTACCCATTACAACAAGAACATTGTTCTGGTTTCGCGCAATATCCATTCATACAGTTATTCGAGCAAATTGGGTTGCAATTGAATCGATCATGAGGATCTAATTTATATCCAGTATCACAAGTACATACATTGTTATCAGTACACTTTCCATTAATACAAGGTTTGGAACAATGTCGAATACAAGTGTCAGACTTAGGGTCTTTAGTAAATCCCACCTCGCAGGCTTTGCAAACATCTGGCGCTGAGCAAATTCCATTTTGGCAATTTTTACATACTGGTTTACATTTGAATAGATCTTCAGTATCTTTTTGATAGCCTTCGTTACAAACACATTTGTTAGGGTCAAGGCAGTGACCGTTTACACATGGTTTCGAACAAACTACATTGCAGACATATTTATTGTCAATGCTTAATTGATATCCACTATCACATGTGCATTTGTCTGGACTAGTGCATTTTCCATGAACACAATTTTCAAGACAATGTGGTAAGCAAGAATTTCCAATATTTTTGTAACCAGTGTTACACTCGCATACATTTGGTGATGAACAATAGCCATTATTACATTCAGTACTGCAAACAGGATTACATTTATATTTGTTTTTCGAATCAGGAGCATAACCATTCGAGCATTGACATACACCCGGCGATTTACAAAATCCATTAATGCAAGCATTTTCACAAACAAGCAAACATTTGTAATTGTTGTCGGATGCTAGTTGATAACCGGGATCGCATTCGCATTTTTCAGGACCCACACATTTTCCGTTTTCACACTCCTTTATACATGTCGGAACACAAACATGATCATTTTCATTCTGCGATTTATATCCCGAGTGGCAAGTACATGTTTCAGGAGCCGAGCAAAATCCATTGACACAAAGTTTTTCACAACGAGGTATACATTTACTATTATCTTTAGGGTTGATTTCGAAGCCAGAATTACACTCACACTTTTCGGGCGCCGAGCATTTGCCATTTTCGCAACCTTTGCTGCAAGAAGGAACGCAAATGTGATTTTCAGTCAAAGATTTCACGTAACCAGACTTGCATGAACATGTATCAGGTTTCGAACAAAAAGCATTCACGCATGTTTTTCGACATTTGGGATTACACAATTGTGTGTCATCTGTGCTTAACTCAAAGCCATCGTTGCAAGTACATTTATTAGGCCCGGAACAATACCCATTTTCGCAAGATTTCGTACATGTTGGATGACACTGATACGATACTGTTGCATTTTTTATATACCCTTTATGACATTCACAAACATCCGTTTTCACACAATCCGCGTTCATACAATTCGGAGAGCAACTATATATGCAAGAGTTTTTGGTCGATTCATATTTAAAACCAGCGCAGCATTTTGGAACTCTTCGGATACCGTATTTTCCCTTAAAATATATCAATTGTTATAGGACGTATTCATATTTTTATTTGCAAATTAATATAAGTACCTGTTCTGGTATGTATTTCCTGAAAATTTTATATAAATCTTCATCAAAAAAAAATCTTAATTTAATATTATAATAAAGTTTCTTAAAAACTCACGAGATAATTGTACTGCCACATGCGCCAAGTTCTCCGTATGTTGAATTAAATTTTAATAATATTATGAAAACGATAAATCCCAAATTTAATCTAAGCATCTTTTCAAACGAAAATAAATAAATCAATTGAAGAGATGCGCGGCGGAAGCCCAACAACGAGTGAAGTTTATTTATTTGAGATGCGTATTTATGTATAATATATGTATACAGTAATCCCCCCCCTAACGTCCCCTAACATCGCCCCCCCCTATAACGATCCCCCTATTACGTCTGCGGCGTCGTTCCTATAACGTCATTTTTTCAAATGCATTTAAATTCTAATTTTTTAATTTTTTTACGAATGTATTTGAAAAAAACAATTCATTCGTAACAATATCCAAAAAAAAGAAAAATTAAAATGTTTCGTTTATTGATTTCCTGAATTCCCCTTATAACGTGGAACCTATCTTGACGTTATAGGGGGAATTACTGTAATCGGCTTAAAGTTTTACAGCCATCACTTATCTCTTTTCTTTTTTCCATTAAAATATATCTGAATTTCATATACAAAATTATCCCATGAAACGAATAAAAATACCATAAGTTTTGGAATATTTATATATTTTTTCATTCTAATTACTTATTGTTTCAATTTTATATACATATTAGACTGTTCTAAAAGTAATGTCTATTTATGATGTTGCTTTTCGATCCTCAGTTGGGTAGTGTTCGTCAACTTTTTCTTACTTGTCCTGAGTTAATATGATTATAGATATTCTCGAAAACGTATTTTAAGGCATTACATTTTTTTCAAGCCATTTTAAAACTAGAGCCGTTTATTCGGAGTAAAGAATTTATTCGCTTTTTTATGTTTTAATAATATTTGAAATTTACTAGGCAATATGTTGGAAGTTCAGATGTGTCAGAAATTATTCCAGAAGTTTCAATAAGGGTATTTTGACCTTAAAAATCGTCCTTGAAGTAGAAAACCGATAATTGTCGATGAAGTCATTTTAAGTGCCGATGTTGAAACAAATTCAACTGTATCTATTCAGAAAATTAATGACGATCTATGATTATTATATAGTATTTGCAATCGCTCAAATATGCATAAACCCGTGAAAAAAATTGGTAAAGTGTAAAAAGGACGAAAGTAGACTACACATACATTGAGTGACCACAATATGGATGAACACGCGTCCACATACTTCGAAAACCAAAACTTAACCGAAAAAGTTGTGGTGTTAAGATGGGAGACAATTCTACATTATTCTTACACTCCGGATCTTTCGCCGTCAGATTACCAACTTTTCAGGTTATTTCAAAATTATTTATATGGGAAAGTTAAAAAAAACGCGGAAAAGGTGAAAAAGTGATTGTCCGAATATTTTGATTTATAACCGACACGATTTTACAAAAAAGAAATTGAAAAATTGACAGAAAAGTGAACAGGAGTGTTAAATAAAGCTAGAAATTATATTTTAAATTATTAATTTGTAAATAAAGTTTTTATTGAAATTTTCATCCATTATTCAAAATACGATATTGCTTTCGAGGTGTACGACAACTTATCCAAAGACAATCTGTCCATCAACTACTCGTCCAAAACAATTAGTCTAATTGTAAGCGACAATTCATCCAAGCAACAATTGGTCCAAAACCGTCAAAACGAAAATTTCCCCAAAAATAAATATAATATAATATTTAATTAATTAAAATTAATTTTCAATAACTTAAAAAAAAACTTTATTTTGCATTTTTTCTGGATAATCTTTAGCTTCGTAATTGATAAATAGCAAAAGCATATATCATAATTAGCAATTGAATTAATTAAAAAATTGGAAAGTACAAAAATGAGAAATTTGTACGATTACGTGGAAAAACCGTGATAAACATTTAAAAAAAGTGGGAATTTCAAAGTTTGTTTGATAATGACTGTTATTATAAACAAATGGGTTATCTTATTGAAAATAATTTTTTTTCAACATGTAAATTGTTTATGAAATGATTGTAATGTGTTTTATAAATATGAATGGATTTTTGTGTTTCAGTTTGATTTCGTTGTTTTTTTTTTGTTGTAAAAAATAAGGTGGGATAAAAAATGTATCAAAATGTAATATTAAGTATTACACTGGCATTAATTGGTTAACATAGGAATCTTTGTATTTCTGTCAAAAAAGAAAATGATACATGAAATATGACATCGACTAAAAATAGTTGAAAATACGAGATATAAAGTACATATTATATTATACTTTATATCATGTTTTCTTCAACGGGGGTTAGCATTCGTTTTATAATATAAACAACATACTGATAGTGAACACTAATCGAATCATATCTGACAGAGACACAAATTGCAAAAAAATATTCAATTTATTATAGAATGTCATCAACTATTGTTTTTTTTTTAAATATTATTATAATTTATTTAATTGTTTAATATATGATATTTATGCATTACTAGTTGGTTGTTGGTTAATATTTCCTATAAATGAAAATTTGAGGTGAAATTAATTTAATTTTGGAAATATCGTTAATACAAAAAAAAATTACCTTCATGATCTTCAACGTTCGTCAATATAATATCATTTTTCTGGGAAACTTTTCTGTATCTTTTCATGAAAATATTATGCATTCCCAATAAAGCGAATGCAACGATGAGAATAATAAATATTACACTTGCAAATACCCATCGGGGATGATCCAGGCTAAAAACGAAAGTATAATTTCAGAAATTTTTATAATACACAGAATCAATTTCATCTTATCGAATTACTTGTTGTCCGAATTATCTGTGAAAGCAAGCGATTCTTCAGTAAAATGGTTGCAATGAGGCCCAAACCAACCGGAATTGCATTTACATGTATTTTGTGTAACACATTTGCCATTTAAACACTCATTGCATCTTGGTTGGCATCGATTCGGATTGGTTTCAAGTTTCTGATAGCCGTCATTACATGTACAAATTCCATCCTCACAATTCCCATTTTCGCATCCCCCTTTACAGACAGCTGAACATTTTCCATTTTTTTTCACATATCCATCGACACATATGCAAACATCTGGAGCTATACAAACTCCATTTTTGCAACCTGCCGTACAAAGCGGCTCACAACTGGAACTTTCTTTAGATATTTTAAAACCAATATTGCATTAACAAACATTTGGTCGCACGCATTTACCATTCGTGCAATACTCGCAGTACGGTCTACAAGGCTTGTGGGGTCCTATTGAAAAATATCCTGGATTACACGTACATATATCTGGAATAGAGCAATATCCATCGATACAAGATTCAGGACAATTTGGATGACACGTGTTTATTTCATGATGGTCTTGTGTATAATTTGGAAAACAAATGCACACATCCGGAGATATGCAAATACCATTGATGCACTTTTCTTTACATTTAGGTTCACAAATGAAATCGCCTTCGTTTTTTCCATATCCTTCAAAACATTTACATTTATTTGGCTCAACACATTCACCATTGATACAAGGTTCGGAACAATATGGTTTACATATTGTATCCTCCAAAGAAGATTTTTTATAACCTATTTTGCATTCGCAAATATTAGGTGCTATACAATGGCCATTAACACATTCTGTGTCACATATTGGGTTACATTTGTATTGATTTTCATTTTTGTACCGATTATAACATGAACACTGTTCTGGTTTTGAACAATATCCATTTGTACAGTTTTGCGAGCAAATCGGATGACACATAAATCGATCATGAGGATCTAATTTATATCCTTTATCACAAGTACATACATCAATATTAGTACACGTTCCATGAATACAAGTTTTAGAGCATTGCAAAATACACTTTTCAGATTTGAGGTCTTTAATAAATCCCACTTTGCATACTTCGCAAACATTTGGTGCTAAGCAAATTCCATTTTGACAATTTTTACATACTGGTTTACATTTGAATTTTTCCGTTTGATGTTTTTCATAACCGCTTAAGCATTCACACTCATCTGGTTTAATACAAACACCATTTATGCAACTTTTTTGGCATATAGGATCACATTTATACTTGTTCAAAGAATTTAATTGGTAACCTTTACTGCATGTGCATAAATCCGGTCCAGTGCATTTGCCGTTTTCGCATAGCTTTGAACAAACCGGATTGCAAACATTCGTTGAATTATTATCCAATTGATATCCATGGTTGCAAGCACAAGAATTTGGAGCAGTGCAATGTCCATTCACGCATTCTTTTTCACAAGTAGGTATACATTTATCTAAATTTTTTTTACCCATTATGTATCCGTGATTACATATACATTTATTAGGTGCAGAACAATATCCATTTTCACAACCATTTTTACAAATTGGTGTACATTTATGTTGGGCTTTGATATCTTTTACGTATCCTATGTCACAAGTACATATTTCGGGAGCAGTGCATTTTGCGTTCACGCAATTATTTTTACATATCGGCTTACACTTGAATGGATCTTCAGAATCTTTTTGATAGCCGTTGTGACAAACACATTTTTCAGGACTAAGGCAGTGGCCGTTCATACATGGTTTCGAACAAACTGGGTAGCAAACATATTTACTGTCAATGCTTAATTGATATCCACTATCACAAGTGCATTTGTCTGGACTAGTGCATTTTCCATGAACACAATTTTCAAGACAATGTGGTAAGCAAGAATTTTCGATGTTTTTGTAGCCAGTATTACACTTGCATACATCCGGTAACGAACAATAGCCATTATTACATCCTCTGCTGCAAACGGGATTGCATTTAAATTTATTTTTTGAATCTGGTAAATAACCATTCGAACATTGACAAACACCTGGCGATTTACAAAATCCATTAATGCAAGGATTTTCACAAAATGGTAAACACTTATACTTGTCAGAAATCAATTTATAACCAGAATGACACTGACACGTTTCAGGGGCGATGCATATTCCATTTTCACATTTCGTAGAACAAATCGGTGAACATACGTTTGTAGATTTATTTTCAAACTTGTATCCAGCTAAGCAAGTGCATATGTCAGGTGCAGAACAGAATCCATTTACGCATTGAGAATTGCAATACGGAACACATTTGTTGACGATTTTAGAATCTCGAATAAATCCTTTGTTACAGGAACATTTATTAGGTGCCGTACAATGGCCATTCAAACAACCGTATTTACAAACTGGGTTACATTTATATTGAAGTTTATCGTCATTTGAGTACCCATTATTACAAGTACAAATATTAGGTGCGGTACATTTCCCATTTTCACAAGTATTATTACACACTGGTTTACAATTATATGCGTCCGTAATGTCGGGGGAATAACCCGGAAGGCATGTACATTTTTCAGGACTACTGCATATTCCGTTGTTGCAAGTTTTTCTGCATACAGGATTACATAAATGCTCATATTTAGGTGCCTTAGCATAACCATTATTGCAAACACATGAATCGGGACCCACACATTTTCCATTGGAACAACCCTTTGAGCAATAAGGAGTACAAACATTTAGAATTTTTATATAACCTGTCGAACAAGTGCATACGTTTGGTGAAGAACAAAATCCGTTTGGACATCCAGCGCTACAAACAGGATTACATTTATATTTATTTTTTGAATCTGGTGCAAAACCATTTGAACACTGACAAATATCCGGCGACTTGCAAAATCCATTAACACAACCGTTTTTACAAACCGGCAAACATTTGTAATCGTGGTCGGATGCTAGTCGATAACCGGGATGGCATTCACATTTTTCAGGCCCTATGCATTTTCCGTTTTCACACTCCTTGACGCATGACGGAACACACACATGACCTTTTCCGTTCTGTAATTTATATCCCGAGTAGCACGTACATGTTCCAGGATCCGAGCAGAAGCCATTGATACAAGGTTGCCCACAATGAGGTATACATTTCGCATTATTTTTGGGATCGATTACATATCCTGAATTACACGCACACTTTTCCGGAGCCGAGCACATGCCATTTTCGCAACCTTTGCTGCAAAAAGGAACACATACGTGATTTTGAGTCAAGGATTTCACGTAACCAGGCTTGCAAGAACATATATCAGGATGCGTACACAAAGCGTTTACGCAAGTTTTTCGACAATTGGGAATACACAATTGTGTGTCATCTGAGCTTAACTTAAATCCATAGTTGCAATTACATTTATTAGGTCCGTAACAATACCCGTTTTCGCAGGATTTTGTGCATGATGGATGGCACAGAAATGGTACTGTTGCATTTTTTACATATCCATTGTGACATGCACAAACATTTGTTGCTACACAGTCAGCATTCATACAATTCGGATAGCAATTATACACACAAGCATTTTTGGTCATCAAATATACAAAACCTTTACAGCAATTAGGGGCTCTTAGAAGACCATATTTTCCCTTAAAAATATATAAATAATTATTAAATGCATTATTTTTTTTGCAAACTAACATAAAATAAATACCTGTGATGGTATGTATCTCCTGTAAATTTTATATATAATATGTATTAATTCGACAAAATTCAAATTTGATATATTATAATAATAAATTTTTTTGGTGACTCACGTGATAAATTTGTAGCCACATTCGCCAAGTTCTCCGTATGATGTATTAAATTCTAATAGTATTATGAAAACGGTAAATGCTAGATTTATTTGAAGCATTTTTTCAAGTAAATATAAAGAATGCACTTGTAATATATATTGTTATAATAACGTGTGACAACCGAACAACGAATGAATGTCTCATAGATTTATTAAACATTAAATATACACTTTATCTTTTTATAATCATCATTTATCTATTTTCGTGGGTGTACATTTTATAGAATTTAATGATGTTCAAAACTATCACAGGAAATGATTTAAAAAACCATTTTATTCTAATATTAAAACTACGCATTTTTTCATTTTTTTTTTAATTTTACATATCGTCAATGTACATATACATGTATGTATATAAATTTATGAATATTTATAATTTAATCAAAACCAAGATAAATATAAAAAAATGACAATCTCAAAGCTTGCTTAATGTTAGGTAAAGACTGTTATTACAAAATGAAGCACAATTATTCAAATAATTAATTTTTCATTTCGCATTATTTTTGAGATCGAATTCATATCCTGAATTACACGCACACTTTACCGGTGTCAAGAACATGCCATTTTCGCAACCTTTGCTGCAAAAAAGAACACATACGTGATTTTCAGTCAAGGATTTCCCGTAAGCAGGCTTGCAAGAACATATATCAAAATTCGTGCACAAAGCATTCACACATGTTTTTCGATATTTGAGAATACACAATTATGTCATTTGAGTTTAACTCAAAGTCATAATTGTAATCATATTTATTAGGCACGGAACAACAGCCGTTTTCGCATGATTTCGTACATGTCAAATGGCACAGGAATGATGCTGCTGGATTCTTATATATCCATTGTAACATTCACAAACATTTGTTGTTACGCAATCAGCATTCATACAATGGGTGCCTATAAATTGCATGTTTAATATTTAATGTCAACATCTGAATTCCTGATAGTGTGAAAAATAATTTTATGGTCTTGAAAGTTGGCGCGCTAGATCAGTTTGACAGAAGGGTAGCTAAAGTATTTAATCTATAATATGGACCATATCAGTTGTTTAAGCTTTAGTTCTTGACGCTTTTTGTCCATATCAGTTGTTTAAAGCTATATTTGATTGTAATGAGTTATATCAAGCATTATGTTTTTTTATTTACATGCAGTTGTTTATTTTGTAAAATTATAATAACCTGTCTTAATGTGAAGAGTATAATTTTTCGCTTCCATATTTAAAATGAAGAATTTCTGTGTAAATTTGCTTTATTTTGTCATAACAATTTTTTTTTTAGAATAGTAGTGATAAGTATAAATTAAAAAAGTCTTATTTAGATTTTGTAAATGTTTAAAGAAACGAGTAAATTAAATTATGATTTGTGTTGAATTTAACGCCAGTAAGGCATTGTTTTTTTGAACACTGTCTCTAATGAAACAAATAAACTTGAATTTTTATTAAATATTTGATTTCTAAATTTACCTTAATTTTGTACTATTTAAACACACGGCATTTGGATATCGGTAAATAGACATGTCATTTGATTATTTCTTGTGCACTGTATCTGACTTCAAAGATATTATATCTGCAAATAGCCACGAATTCTGCAGGGCATACGAATATACTCTTAATAAAACTATTTTTGATCTAACATTGATTATTATTTTATTTTATACTATATTTTTTCACATATTTTTTAATAATACATCTATACTAGATAGTCCTGCTCAGGAAGGATATATACTTTACTTAATAAAACTATTTTCGAAGTAACATTGATTATTATTTTTATTTTATACTATTACATATATACGAGTAATATCCACGAATTACTGACGAGACGTGGTAATGCTTTCAATAAAACATTCGTTAGTAATGATAATCAATTTATTTGAAAGAAAACAAAACTTTCCTATTTTATCACAATGCATATTATGGCCATATTTGGACCGATTATAAAAACAATTAAAAATACAGTATTCAATAAAAGTATATTTTAATAGCCATATAAACTAAAACAAATATAGAATTCTTAATATAGATTAAAATATAAAAATTATATATTCTGTATCCAACTCGTATCCAGTGGCATAGCGGGGGGGGGGGCAGGTGGCATAGCAAAGCGGTGCCGAATCGGTCAAAATCAATAATTATCGAAAGATAATTATTAATTTGTTGGAGGTTAACCTCGAATTACATCTGTCAAGCGCTATACTAAATACCTACTAACTTTCAACTATATACATTTCTCATTATTTTTGGGATCGATTACATATCCTGAATTACACGCACACTTTTCCGGAGCCGAGCACATGCCATTTTCGCAACCTTTGCTGCAAAAAGGAACACATACGTGATTTTGAGTCAAGGATTTCACGTAACCAGGCTTGCAAGAACATATATCAGGATGCGTACACAAAGCGTTTACGCAAGTTTTTCGACAATTGGGAATACACAATTGTGTGTCATCTGAGCTTAACTTAAATCCATAGTTGCAATTACATTTATTAGGTCCGTAACAATACCCGTTTTCGCAGGATTTTGTGCATGATGGATGGCACAGAAATGGTACTGTTGCATTTTTTACATATCCATTGTGACATGCACAAACATTTGTTGCTACACAGTCAGCATTCATACAATTCGGATAGCAATTATACACACAAGCATTTTTGGTCATCAAATATACAAAACCTTTACAGCAATTAGGGGCTCTTAGAAGACCATATTTTCCCTTAAAAATATATAAATAATTATTAAATGCATTATTTTTTTTGCAAACTAACATAAAATAAATACCTGTGATGGTATGTATCTCCTGTAAATTTTATATATAATATGTATTAATTCGACAAAATTCAAATTTGATATATTATAATAATAAATTTTTTTGGTGACTCACGTGATAAATTTGTAGCCACATTCGCCAAGTTCTCCGTATGATGTATTAAATTTTAATAGTATTATGAAAAAGGTAAATGCTAAATTTATTTGAAGCATCTTTTCAAGTAAATATAAAGAATGCACTTGTAATATATATTGTTATAATGACGTGTAACAAAACCGAACAACGAATGAATGTCTCATAGATTTATTAAACATAATATATTCTCTTTTTTCCTTTTATAATCATCATTTATTTATTTTCGTGGGGGAATCTCCAAGTTTGTTTATTGTTAGATAAGGACTGTAATTACAAAATGAGGCGCAATAAAATAGCAACGACAAAACATCGCTCTACTCCTATGATTATAGAATTATTCAAAACAGATTATTTAGTCTGATTGTGAAACAAAAACGATAATTTTAGTAATAAAAACAATTTTAATTATTTCGTTCATTTAATTAATCTATAATACTTACAACAGTTGCTTGAAATCAAACAGAATAGGTACCGAACAGTTTACCTCTTCCCAATTTGGTTCACATTCACAATAATTTGGTAACGTTCACTTCTCTTGTACACGTATATCCTGTAAATATTATATTATATAAATATTAATCTCAAAAAAATCTTTCCTAAATATTATAACAAATTTTCTTGATGACTTACGTGATAAATTTGTAGCCACACACACCATTGTCTCTGAATAATGTATTAAATTTTAATAATATTATGAAAATGATAAATACAAGATTTTTTTAAAGCATTTTTGCAGGCAGACATAAAAAATGCAATTGTAATGTTGTGTTACAGTAACTGAATACCGAGTGAAGTACTCATCGATTTATCCAACACAATATAATAATATATTCACTTGACGCTTTTACAGTCATCATTTATCCCTTTTTGTGGGTGTTCATTTTACAGAATATAATGATGTACAAACTAACATAGGGAACGGTTAAAAATATCATAAAATTTTTGAATACTCATCCTTTTTTTCGATTACATTTATCAATATTTCAATTTTGTAAATTTTACTTATCTTTGTGATTTGTAAATGTATGAAATTTAAAATACACATGAACAATTAAATCGAAATCAAGATAAATATTAAAATAAAAAAGCTTGTTTAGATAACGATTCTAATTAAAAAAGGTGAAGTTGTGCAATTCAAAAAAAAAAAATTTCCTGAGTAAAATAAGTTCGAACAAGCTCTAAAATTATTTAATACTAGTATATAGATGCCCGATGTTAACCCTTTACACTCTTTTGCCCACGTTTTGGGGACATCACGAATCCAGCGTTCCCCTCTGATGTCTTCTTTTCTGGGACATAATTTTGAAATCAAATATTGTTTATATATCATGATTTATTTTTCAATATTGCAATCAATTACATAAGTATACATATTATTAATGTCATTTTTATACTCCATACATTTTTTTTTACTTTTAAATTCAGTTGAAAACTTAATTTAAAATAAAAAATTTCGCGTATGTACGATGTGCGGAATTACCGCCAGGTGGCACTAGTGCGCTACAGTCGGCTTCAGTCGGAGACGCATATCGTGCGGGGTCGTCAACCTTTCAATTATCATTATAATTATTATTATTTATTGTAACATTTATTTTCAGTTATTCTATTTACATATTTTCATAACAATATAATAAACTAAATTAGCACTAGAGTAAGACTGAATTATAAATACAAATTATTGGAATGTAATTTATTCAAGCATTAAATTAACGGACAGAAAATATATTTCGGAAAGTCACCTGATCAAAATAATCTATTCATATTTTTTTCATTTTAGAAGTAACCCTTAAAATGGCAGATATTGAAAGTAGCGATGGTGAATTTCATATGAATTTTTATTTTGAAAATGATATAAATGTTAAGGACGTATTATTAACGGTGAAGGTATTATGGCACTATTACAAGAGAAAGCCTCATTAGGCCAGAACTGCCGATCACATCAAGAGTACTGCTAACTTTGTATTCCAAATTACTGACAAATATTCCAAATGCCGAAGGATACCACATATTTTGCGACAGTTATTACAGCAGTTTACCATTAGCCAAAAAATTATATCAATTAAAAAGTCATTTCACTGGAAAGATCAATAGAAACCGGAAATTTATACCTTCACTAATAAAAAACCTGA
>JAOXNN020208281.1:0-19476 GCA_028571205.2 Hydropsyche betteni | reverse complement strand
ATTTCTACCTATCAATCTTATCCAATACTAGCTAATCACTAAATAGCGTATAATAACCTCATAGTTAAATACTGATGCCTTCAGGTCATCTGATTATTTTTATATGTTCTTCAATCGTATTTCAATCCTCCTATTTGTGCTGTGTCTCACCACCAGCAGCTTCTTCGTCTACGGTCCGGCCTCTGTCCGCGACAAGTTCTCTGACGACATTCCCTTTACCATTGCTAACTTCGGACACGTTCCCTACGGCAGCACCATGATTGGCAGACTGGTCGTCGCCCAGAACGCAGACCTGTGCACACCCGACGAGGAGCTCAAGAAACTCGCAGCCGCAGATCGGAATACTCAGCTGTTCATCCTCGGCGACAGGGGCAACTGCAAGTTCACCACCAAAGCGCACAACGCACAGCTATCTGGAGCAGCATTGGCCATCATCGAAGACAAAGTAGGCTCTCATCAAGGAATCATCATGGCCAATGACGGCTACGGCTACCTCGTCGACATCCCCTCCATCTTTATCAGTCGGGAAGACGGGGACAAGCTCAAGCAGCTCATCAGCAAGGACAGCACCGACAAGAACAATGCGGTCTACGTGTCTGTCAAGTTCGACACTCAGCAGCGCGAGAGAGCCCTGCTCAACCTGTGGCTCGATCTAAGTAACTCTACAGAAACTCAGACGACCGACACAGCTACGTGCTTGTGCGAGACTTTCAGGAGTACTTCATGCAGCTCAAGGACTACGTCGATATCGCCCTCTACTACCGGGTGTCTCCGCGGTGCCTCAGCTGCGAATAGAAGGACTGTCTCTCCAAGTTCGACTGGTGCATTGTGCCCCATGAGGACACGCTCATGAGCGGAAGGGACCTCATCATGGAGTCGCTGCGACAGCACTTCGTCATGACGAAATAGCCACTGAAGTGGTGGGCTTATGTCGACAAGTTCGACAGGGATTGTACCATCAAGAAGAACTTCCTGGAGTGCGCAGATGCCATCCTCAAGGACCTGGGAATCAACGCTGATTAGATCCAACAGCTGGCTGCTAAGGAGGCAGAGAGAGCCCTGTCGGTGTCTTCGGGACTGGTTCTGCACGAATGGGTGGAGTCAGCAAGCAAGGGCAGCGTGCTGTTCTACCCGGATGTTTCCATCAATAACGTCAACTACCAGGGAGAGCTCTACGCGCCTGACATCTTCGAGATGCTCTGCAACAGTCTCATCAATCCGCCCGAAGCCTGCTCGAACTAGATCACAAAGCCAGATGGTATCGTCCCAATACCAAAGGGGTCGTTCTGGCCGATGGTCTTGCTGGTGATAGCACTGCTAGGTATTGGGTTCTTGGTGTTGGCCGTGGTATACAGGCGAGTGATAAGAAAGGAGATGCAGCAGGAGATGACGACACAGGTCAACCAGATGGTGTCTCAGTACGTGTCCTTCTACGACAACAAGGAGCAGGTGGCCAGTTGATAGATGCATCAGAAAATGAGATGGTTTATTATTGCTACTGTGACTATTTATTGACTTTTGGACAATTAATTATTATTCTGATTGGAGGGCAGCCGATGTTAGCTCTAATAATAAAATGCAGTAAATAAGCAAAATCCACACCAACCCAATAAACATTTAAAGGCTAACCATGAATGGAAAGCCAGAACGCCATCTTTTCAAGCCCCGTCTCAGCGAGGCTTCAGAGCAAGAGGTCAGTATCTCCTAAATCCGGAAGAAGGTGCAGAGCATCAAGGAGAACAATGCGCACAAACGCAGGCAAATGGAGTCTTTCTTCTTGGCAAAGAGCAACGTTGAGAGGGGAGGTGGGGAACAGAATGCTCGTCGCCAAGTGTCAAAACACCTCAAAACCGAGCATTTAGAGAGCTCATTTGACCGGAGGAGCATGCAATCAGACAAATATGATTCAACTTCCAAAAATTCTAGCAAGCAGGGAGCCACTCTTTACGTCAACCGTCCCAAGTTGCCCACGATTAAGAGCGAGGGTCCTACCAATACTTACTATCCTTCGGAAAGGATGAACCCAGAGCGGACTGACAGTTTCAAATACATCAGACAAGGCACCTACATCAATTACAACACTGCCGAGATCTAGACCACCAAAAAACATAAATCGGTGTACGACAGTCATATATTGGCGTTCTAGAGACTGTATGAATGTCTAAACAACCTGATGACCAGCCTTCACAAACCGCCAGCAGACATTCAGCAGGCACTCAAGGAGTACGTCTAATAATTCCCATCTGGCGACTTCATCGACGATTTTATTCTTGAATATGGGCCCAAGCATCAACGAGCTCTGAGGATAGCCAGGCTGTTAGAACTTGTATCAGTGCTGTATATTGCAGTAGAGCTTAACAAACGCACCATCAGGTAGAGCTACAACCATCTGGTCAACTTTGTAGGGCATTCCGCATCGAGCCTGGTGCTGATTGCCAAGCTGTACATTATGACGTAGAACCCTGAACGACTCAGCGCAAGCAGATTCGAAGAGGCAATCAACAGGTTCGAAAGAGCGACTTACCACAGCAAGCTGAGCGACGAGCTAGACATAGTGCTTAGAATACAGCATAATAACGAAACACTGGCATTGGTCCAAACTGTACTCGGAAAAGCAAACCTGGGACTCTAAGTCAAGCTCAAGCAGTTCGCCAAGAAGTTCCACCAACAGAACTACTCGATAGGCTTGGCGTTCGTGTTTTTGTTCGAATACTTGGCCTACTTCTTGCATCTAAACAGACTCGATGGGCTTACACCCTTTCTCAACGTGGCTCCTTCACCGTACTTGCCTGTTCCTGCAGAATAGAAAAGGTACACTTTGGTGATTGAGCCAATCAATGTGTTAGTTCATGCTGGCTAGTACCAGAAATTCTTCGTTAGGCCATACACCAGCGAGCTTCTAGCGATGGTCGCTCCTTACTGTGAAATAGTCGTTTGGAGCAAGTACATGCCTGCAGAGATAGACAAATTAATAGACACTATTAACAGACATAACAGAATAGAGCAGCGATTGTACAAGTACCACTGCATTTACTCTTAAAACAAGTAGGCGTATGTAAAGGACATCAACAGACTCGGTCGACCAACAGACAGAGTCTTCATGATAGACTCTAACTCGACTGCTTTTGAGGACTTCACGACCTGCGGCATCGCACTTGGTTGGACAGGCTCAATAAAAGACCGCAAACTGCTGGAGCTCTCCGAGATTATGTCAATCGCCTTCAAGTAGGTAAGAAGTTGTTGACTCAGCAAATGACCTGGTAGCAGTTCTGTGCATTCTACAAGAGCGAGCTCCAGAATCTGCAGATGCAGCCAGCCAAGAAACCTATCCAAAGACCAAAGGGTCTGCAGTACAATCTTATGAAATTCTGAATCAGGGCTTCTTGGGCCAGCGACAGTGACCTATTTAGCTTCCTAATTTCAGAAGCTCTTTCTTGGCCTTAGCTGAAATCTGTTTTAGTTATTGCTGTCTGTGTTCGGGTTCAAGTTGGTGTTGAATGCCGTCGAAAAGCGAGGACAACACTAAGTGTCTGTAGATGACGTCCGACATGTGTTCATCGGGCATTTTGTGTCTTTGTGAAGTCCTGTCAAGTGTATCAAGAGCAGAGTTCACCGTACGGCACACAGCATCCAGTTAGCTCGATGTGGCAGTGCTTTGCTCGATCATATCCTGGAAACTTGAAATAAGCCCAGTTTTGAACTCGAGATATTGGACAGCCAGTCCTTTAATAATGTTGTCGTAGATCTCGTCTATCTATTGTATTAGTGAGTGTTGGTAATATCCCGCGAGCTCTGCGTTTTCTCTGTTGCTTCTCACAAGGGACTCCAAATGGTTCATCTTTTCGGCAATTTTAAACGAGTAGTTACCAATATCCTTGTCAAGTTGAGCATCTACTTCAGATACAGGGACTATCTTGTGTGTCTTGTGCCCATTTTTTGAGTGAACACAGCTAGCGCAAAGCAATCTATGTTCATCAATACAGTAAAGAGAAATAGAGCTGTTGTGTAGCAGACAACGCTGAGGGAGCCCAGACTATTGGAGTTGGCTGTGGATGCGAAGAGTCTACTGCATGGCTTAGTTTGTCTGCTTAAGGATCTCGAGAAACTTGTGTTTGAGGGACGACTGGAAGGGTTTAACTACAACGGCTTGCAGTTTAGAAGGGCTCTATCTCGCAGGAGTTGCATTTCTGCTCTTGTAAGGGCTAGAAGGACTCGACATAAAATTAATCAAGGTAATAACTTACTTCAATATCATTCTTTGTTATTGCAGCCCATGGCGCACAGGCTATTTGCAGGAACAGTTGTAGGCTTATATTTTATCGTAGATTGCATCGTTGGGGTATCTAACTATCTTGGAGAAAGCCCGACCGATCTTGGTCAAGAAGTGGAAAGGCCAGTAAGACCTAGTCAGCCAGATCGAGAAGGTCACCGGTGTCAGATTCGACCTGCTCGACGACAACACTCCCAACAGAATTGCTCACGAGCACTACCGCAAAAGGGTGATCTAAGTCAAACGGTACTTCACTCTGAGCCGCTTCAATAGACATAGGTCCTTTCTTATTGCAAGCGTTTTCGGCGGATGCTTCACCCCAGTGTTCTTCTCCTACGTCACTGTGGGCTACTGTCTGCTGGAGACTCTCAGCTTCTGCAATATGGTACTCGACCTCAAAAGAAACAGGAAACTCTTTGACGACGAAAAGTACGAGCACTTCATGGAGCTATATTCGATGGCGACAAAGTTCGCAGCAGTTTCAGCAGTGTTTGTCAGGGGCTATCGCTCTCAATCCACCAGCACCTCGGTGGCAGTCAAGTGAGTTAAAGTTAGTGCTGAGCTGCGAACTAAACTCGCAGTGTGATTGTAGATATTGATGAGCCAAAGAATACTCTGAATATAATCAGATGCTTACCATCGCGTTGTTCTATGGGCTTCTAATAAGTTCCTACGGATGCGAAATCGCTGGAAAAGACATCGGCGAGTGCGTCTTCAGCAAAACCATAGCAAAGGACCTCCAGTTCTGTGAGAACAGCGTTTCTGCGCTGATCTGCGTTCCGAAGGCAATAGTATGTGTATGTCGACTCAGAGCGTGTGGTCGAACTACACTGTGAAGTACAGAGACAGCATGGTGGAACAGATATTCGTAGAGAACATCCGGTCGCAGCTGGTCAGCGAGTACTCTAAGTACGAGTATACTCAAACAGGAACACAGGTCTGTACATGAGCAACAATAAGCAGTGCTTCGACGCTTACAAGTATTTTCTGTGCCAGTGGAACTTCCCAACCTGCGGAGAGGACAATAGAACCAAGAAGATATGCAAAACTGTGTGCACCAACTACTACAATACCTGTGGGTTTTCCTCAGACAAGTGTGAGTTGATATACGATAATTTGCAACCGGGATTCGATAGCTGCTGATATGTATGCCAGGAGTTGCTGGATAAAATCGTCGCATAGCCGTAGCCATAGTTAATTCTTAAGAATTCGGGTTTGTGCAGTATTCAATGGACGAAGCTACCTTAGTCAACCAGTTGTTCAGATATCATAAATTTTAATACTAAATATGAAGGAGGAAGCAGGCTAAACTCCCATGAGCAGCAGCTCTGTGAGACAGTTCAAAACCAAACCCAAATCTAGCAGCCACAATACAGAGCACCCCAACGAGCGACAGTATTCGGAACAGTCGACCACCTGTCCAGACCATCGCTAAGAAATTCTGTTCTGCTGCTTTTCCTGCAGAGAGAACATGTGCTGCGCCATATGTGTGTCATCTGGCAAGCACACTAACCACGATATAAAGAACCTCCAGCGTAGCTACGTGCTCATCGAGACATCGCTGAGCGCCTACCTCATTCAGCTCAGAGCCAAAATCGATCTGTACTCGTTGCACCATGAGAAACTAGCGATCAGCAAGTCCGAAACCATCGAGGACTACGCTGAGGCCAAGAGGCAGATAGATCGGGAGTTCAGACAGCTCAGAGACATTCTTTAGAGAAAACAGGCGGAGATCGGCCTAACTATCGAGGCCCAGTGCACGAAGAGGGTGCAGGAGATCGAGGAGACCCTCGTGAGCATCCGAGGCAACACTAAGATGTGTATGGACTCTCTTGAGCAGGTCAAAAAGCGTATGTAGCAACTCAACGAAATCTCTCTGTGTAGATTCTATGCCGACAGAAAAGATGCGATCTAGCAGTTGCTCGTTAAGGAGAACGAGTGGATTGATGCCAACTAGCACCCACGCTCCCAACTCTCAGTCCAACTCGATAAGTTTGCGGCAGTAGCGTAGGCAGTCAAGAACCTGAAGCTGTCGTACGTGAGAGTCATGATGAAAAAACGACCTGAGCGAGGATATAGAGGATCGATTGACCACGAAATAAGACTGAACGAACCCCACAAAAACAACCCTATTGTGAGGGAGTCCCATCCGTGTTCTCCCATTATGATGACGCCTAAACAGTATTCTGAGGAGAAGCAGGAGCAGACGATGAGTAAAGTGCTGGTGAAGGACTACAATCCCAGACAGTCTAACTCCCGCAAGACCCTCAAGATGTTTTCGATGCCTTCCTCGCCTACGAAGGACAAGAAGTAGTCTCCGTTGCACTACCTAGAGATGCAGAAGCGCTCATTTTTAATGGGGAAGAAGACGTGAAGGGTATGAAAAGCAGTAGCTAAGTTTGATGATTGTAGCCAGAGTAAATTTTGCCGGGTGTATGAGTTTCTTTGTTTTAAAGAAGAGATATCGGTTGAGCAGACAATTACTGTAAATCACTAATCATAGTATGATCAAAGCACGTTTGTGAGGTTAGATAGAAGATGGGATGAGGCTAGTTCAGTTTAGAAATTAAATCGAAATGATAGGGACTGTCACAGGACAGACGATCCTAACCAATTAGTAGACGATTCATATGCAATACAATCTCAAAGACTTCAAAGTTTCTTGTAGCAGTTTCCGTCAGCGGACTACTTTCTGATTCTGAAGATCATTGAGCCCAGCCACATCCCTGCCAGAACTGACAGACATACCTGCATTAGAAGGAGCGTACGTAGCCGTTCATAGTCATGACGAGGAACATTATTATAAAGCGAAGTAGGATCTCAAGCACTTTACAGATCCCTCTGAACACCTTCATCGACATCAGGTTGATCCTACGCTGGCTGCAACTGCTACCTGTAGTATGGCTAGATCTGTTTCTTGGCATTCCAGAATCCCACGGAGAGCAGGCTGATGATGAGAGTGACTGCACAGCCTATTCCAAAGGTAAGCAGTTCAGTCGTGTGGAACCTGCCTGAGAAATGGGTTACGACTGGAAGACAAACACGCAGTTGGTGTCCCAAGTGAGGTACATGCTCATGTTCTCCATAGCACTCAATATAACTCTTACTATAGCTATTACCTTTCAGTATTGTAAATAGTGCCACATGGTTAAAGTGGTTTCGAATACTCGGCTGAGGGGAGAATAACTAGATAGTATTAGTATTCAACACAGAGTCGCTCTGAACGTACAGCCCTCACAGCCTGGACCCATAGCCCTGCATCAGATGACATTGAAGTTTATTTCGGAGGGTTGTCTGTTAATTAAATTTATCACTATTTTCGAATGGACAACCCGCACGCTCTGCGGAGCAGCTCGCAACACAGCTCAGCGGCCGAAGACTAATACGAATAGTAAATCCAAAGACTACACTCTCACATTCGCTCGCTCTAGTTCCAAGTTTCCGACCTCAAAACCTTCATCCTCAACCAGAAGAGTCTGCACGGCAGATAGTTGGAACACCTCAAATCCCACTACCACTCCCTCACTTAGCAGGCCATCCTAAATACAAGAAAATAGTGCGAGGGACGAATGAGAAGCAACGAAATCAGCAGCTACTCTGTTCAGAGCATCGCGTAATTGGACTGCCGATTTGAGAACACTTTCAAATAGTTGGAGGCAAGCGTAGTCAGCAGAATGGACCTCCTCACTAAGAAGATGCTCGGTTTACAGCGAACCCTCACCTCTAAGCTGCACAACCAATTGTCAATAACCCACAACCTCAAGCTCCACATTCTCAACCTCTAGAAGGAGCTGAGCTAGAAATCCAGCACCATGGAGAGACAGCGCATCTTCCTCGAGAAGGTCCTGGAGGAGAAGAAGGAGTCCGACAGAATGTACGAAAAGCAGCTCATCTTCCTGGAAGAAGTGTACCGTCAACGCAGAGACATGTACTGCAGACTCTAACAGACCAACACCGAACTCCACACTGAAAACCACACCATCCGGTAGCAGATGCTCAGCCAGTGTGCTCAAAGGAGGAGAACCTAGACTCTGCAGCACCCCGCTAAAACAGAATCTCCTCACCCCACTATTTTCATTAACCTGGAGGGCGAGAGAGCGCAGAAAATAAGCAGGACCGTGAATGCCGTCAGCCAATCTGAGCAGTCCACCGAAAGGAGAACCCCCAAACTCATCAAACACAAGAAATCGCTGGCTCGGGATGAGTTTCTGGATTCCAACAGCAGCAGGACGAGTTCGGTGGCTCAGATTCGCCCGCACTCTAAATCGAGGTTCCTCGGGTTCAGCGCCAAAGATTCAAGTCCAGACCAGGAGAAAGCCAACGTTGTGCCCCAGATATAGTGCAGCTAGTACCCATTTGTTGTGGAGGACAAGCAGAGAGCCTCAATCGACATACTAGAACACATCAAACTCTCCAACACCCACCCGATAAAGGTCCTGAGCAGGGTGCCTCGGCCAACATCAACCAAGCAGGGTTGCTTCAATAAGCTGAACCCTTGCAAGAGCGTGGAGCTGCAGCTGAGGCCGCAAGTGAGAGGGAAGTAGAACGTGGAGAGACTAATTTGATACTTTACATTAGCATTTAAGTGCAGTCTTCTGGAACTTGAGTATAGGATACCAAAGCTGTGGAACTTGATTATAGAATGCTTCCGAAAGTGCTGAAGGTCTCAGGCATTTGCGAGTAATCAGTCTGGAAGAACCTCGTTATCTACCGCAAAGAACTCGAGTTCTTCATCAAGCACAGACTCAAGGTGCGGCTCCCTTAATTTAGATTCCCAGGTACTACACCGAATTGGAAAAGTAACTGCGAGAACACAACCTCATCGACAACGATCGGATGACTCTCAAGCACGTAGTGAATGTGCTGGAACTGAGCAAATACCAAGAGACCATGATATTCCAGGTAAGTTGCGGGAGATGCAGCTGGATGACGACGGTCAGAAGGTGAAGAAGAACATATACCTCATGAAGGCCAGTCTGATAGTGTGGAAGAGTGGGTACCTAAGCGAGGAGCTAGTTGAGAAGTTCTCGAATACCTACCTCCACTACGAAAGAGACGGCAGAATCTAGCTCAAGCTGTAGACTATTAATGTCATGCTCAAACCCGCCCAGTTCATTATCTGCAAGCTGGTCTTCGAGTTCTGGTGCTCCCACTGCCAAATCCTCCTTCGTTAGCCTAACGTTATCGCACTCGATGAGTTTCTATACCTAGCCCCCAACTGCATCAGTGTCAACGACTACGTACAGTTTAAGTGTTGTAGCTTCGGCAACTGGCTAAGCGTGTCCCCAGCAACTAACTGGCGAAATATAGGCTTAACAATCTGAGTCTTAACTGCAATTTGATCAAACAACTGGGGTAGGACACTAAGCATAAGACGCTCGTCTACGAGGGCAAGACGATCAGCCCCAAGGAGTTAGAGATCAACGTAAAGTACAAGTAGATTTCTGAAGAGAAGAACACTTCCGTGCCTAGAATGAAGCAGTTTCTGGCCAGTGTTTCTAACTCGCACTTAAAGCTTAAGTAGAATCAGGAAGAGCACAAAAGGAACCTCCTCAATGGAGTCTACATCAGAGGTAGCAAACGTACTATTCAGACCAGATTGTAAAGGAGATTTGCCTAGGAATCGCAGAGTTTCTTTGTGAAGAGGATATTTAAAGGAACGTTCTGCACACTTAAAGCTCTGAGAAGAAGTAAAACGATGAGCTAAAATCAGTAACGATGAGAAAGAGGACGGAGATTGAGCCTGTGTTCCAAAAGATAACTGCAATCATAGGCTAGTAGCTGTAGCTCTTATAGAGGGATAATTGAAAACTATATGCAAATCTATAATTTCCATCATAAGAAATAAGGCAGGACCTGCCTGTAATGGACACTCTTAACTGACTCTGGCACTGTCTTAAAGGTCTTGAATTCCCTCTCATCGTTTTACTTTACTTCCATTATGGCTGCTATGTTGTTGCAGCGGTAGCAATAGTTCGGAGCACTCCATACTGTCACCAAGTTTTTTTCCTACATTCATAACGTTCGTACCTTGAACCAGAACTGGTACCCTTCTTGCACCAGTTGATGGGCTCTGGCTATTAACTCAAGGTTGTTGATATGACAGAAGTCAGTTGTAACCTTAGATCCGAAAACCCAGCCTGCGCCTCTAGCATTTATTGCCCAGTCTTCGATATCTTCAGGGTCTGACCACATTAAATCGCAGAATGGACCTTCGTGGGGGATCTATATTCTCCTGTCAATGGTTCTAATCTGGTCGATAGTTTTAATTTCAGGACTAAGCCCACCGTGAATACACATAACCTTACCATCAATAATGGCTCCTAATGGCAAGTAGTCGAACACCTCAGTGCAGTATTTCCAAGGGTTGGAGTTTCCGTACTTTCTGTTGATCTCATCGAAGAATCCGTAAACCTGGGTAATTTGTCTGAGTAAGGATAAGCGAACCTTGATTCGTGGTTGCCTCTGAGGAGAGTGATCTTGTCGGGGTATTTAACCTTCAAGCAGAGCAAGTATTCGAAGGTCTCAACGGAGTGATATCCTCTGTCAACAAAGTCCCCGATAAAGACGTAGGAGCTAGCAGGGATTTGGCCGCCTAAGTTACCTCAAGGTTACCTGTTCTGAAGAGTTCCAAAAGATCAAAGAACTGTCCGTGGATATCTCCACAGACAGTAACAGGTGAGCTGACTGGTTGGACATTCGACTCCTCCAGAAGGATTTCTTTGGCCTTTTCACAGATCAGCCTCAGGTCTCTCTAATGCAGGCACTTGCATTCCAATAGGTCCGACAGGTATTTGTCTATGTTCATATTTTTTCAAATTTGCTCTTTAAGTAAATTTTATAAATTCATCGACTTTATCCTAATTTAAATACTCCCTCTATTCCCAACAACTACTCACTTCCTACTCTATCCAAATGACATTTTATATTAATTAATAATGGCGTCATTGAAAGTCGATTCCCTCTTCGAACAGTTCGGACACCTCTTCAAAGAGCACGGACCCAAGGCAGTCAAACAGATCGGTGCAGTCTTCCATTTCGAAGTTCTTCCAGCAAAGGGGTACACTTTTTTTAAATTAGCCAACCCCCTGTCGTATGGACTATCGACTTAAAGAATGGCGATGGAAAGATCGTGAGAGGCAAGGAAGGAAAGCCTGATACTACCTTCACTCTCCTTGATGAGGACGCTATAAAGCTGTTCGACGGGAAGCTTCAACCACAAACCGCTTTTATGCAGGGGAAACTCAAAATCAGAGGAAACATGGGAGCAGCCATGAAGTTTACTCCCGACCTCTTCCCAAAGCAGGCCAAGTTGTGATTCATAGGTATATTTAAATAAAGATCCATTTAATTCTATACTACCGACTAATTAGTAGCCAGCTTTAAGACTGTTAGTTGCTAACCCAAAGGCATAAACAAAATGCAGGACAAAAGGCACATCCAATTAAGGATTGAACTAAACTAAGAGAAAATCAACAAACAGTTCGACGTCAAATAGCTTCGCAACGTCTACTTTCCGCAGTAACCATATGAACAGCAAATTAGTATGGTCAAACTTATCCACTAGGGACTAGAGAAGAGCGAAAACATCCTCATTGATAGCCCAACGGGTACTGGTAAGACAATATCGTTGTTAGTGGGAGTCCTTTCTTACTTCACATGCAAACTGGACAAAGCTAAGATCATATATCTCACTAGAACCCATTCCCAAATCAATCAGGTAGTAGGCTAAATCAACAGAACCTGCTACAAGTTTCGATTAGCAATTATCACATCAAGGGAAAGTATGTGTGTTAACAGTAGTTTAAAGTCTTTTAGAGGGAGAAGACTCGACAGATAGTGTGAGATGTTGTGTTCGAAGGGTGGCTGTGTGTTTAAGTAGTCTAAATAGGAAAGTAGTCTCCAACCTATGGAGTTATCAGCACTCAAGTGTGTAGCAGTTTAGAGAAAGTTTTGTCCTTATTTCTACTCTAGGAAGCAGTAGCCTTGTTGTGAAGTGGTAGTGATGCCCTACAACTACATAACCGATATGGACTTGCTGAATAGCTCCAAACTTTAACTCAAAGACTCTGTTGTGATAATTGACTAAGCACACAACATCGACACTAATGCTTAATAGGGGTGTTCTATTAGCATCAGCCAACAGTTCCTATCAGTACTGGTGAAGGTAGTAACTAACCAGCAACACCGAGATATGAAGAATAGCTAGCAGAAGTATGAGAGTTTTCTGACTCCTTTAGAGAAATTTGCGGAGAGCCTTAGAAAGGAGGAGGCCTGCCAGTTCGCAGATTTCTAATAGTTACTTAGTCACATTAAGAAGCTGACGAAGAGCGAAGATAAAAGAAAGAAATTTAGTGAGGGGATTACCAAAGATAGTTTCAAATAGTATTGTTAAATTGGAAGGGCACTCACCAAATAGTCAACCAACCCTGACATGATTGAATAGTATCTAGCTGCACTCACCAATATCTTCGATATTTGCACTAACTATGAAGACTACAATTTCTCACTCTATATTTAAAAAACAACCTAAGATAAACTCACTGGGTAGTCTAAAAATACCCTCACATCAATATGCGTAACTTGTCTGAACGCTTCAGTAATATTCAACAAACTGTCACAACTAAACCCTCGTTCTTTAATACTAGCATCTGGTACCCTTAAGCCTCTTGAGTATTGGCCACAGTAGCTTGGTATTTAGTTTCCTCACCGTATTTCAAACCCTAGTTATATCGACTAGCAGAACGTTATCTGTTATCCAATTAGCAACTACAATAGCCATAGATTCAAATTCGATTACCAAAATCTAGGGGACAACCACCAAATGAAGCAGTTAGGCATCTTTATTAGGTAGATTGGTAAATTTACACCTAATGGTGTCGTAGTGACATTTAGCTCCTATCGGGTTTATGACTAATACTTATTCTGCAACTCCACTGAGAAATACAATAAACAATGCTTTTTTTAAACTAAGGATTGTAATGCCCAGTCACTCATCGATAAGTACTCTGTTGAGGCTAACAGTGACAGAGGTGCCTACTTGTTTATTGTTATGAGAGGCAAGTTCTCTTAAGGCATTGACTTTAAGGATTCCTTATGTAGGGCTCTAATCGTTGTGGGGGTCCCCTTTCCAAAGATAAGCCAAAAAATAAAAGACAAGCAGAACCGTCTAAAGATACTGGCATAGAAAGCTTTGATAAACAGCAGCAAATGGTATTTGATACAGACCATGAGAGCAGTCAACCAGTGCGTAGGGAGAGTAGTGCGCCATAGATTGGACTACGGGAGTGTGTTTCTCGTTGATGAGCGCTATGCGTATGACTCAGCTATGCGTTAGATGCTACCTGAGTGGTTGTTAGACAATACAAAGTATTACTTTAAGTAAGAGGAGTATCGGAGGTTCTACTAGCGAAACTAGCAGGGAAGGTTGATAAAGATGCAGTAATCTCCAGATGAAAAACCTAAAAGGAGGTTAATGCTCGTGAGTTAGGGTAGCATGTCAGAGAAGTCGAGCGAGGTTCCTACGAATAATACTCAATAAGTTGTGTCTTAGAAGACGAGAAGGCATTTGATGTATCCTGGATTGAAGATTAGGTTTGGCTAGTTTCTCACCGCCAAGGAGCTAAAACCCAATAGTTAGTGAAACCCCTCTAAATCTACTGTAAGCTTTTGATTAATTTTTGACCTACTAAGTACCATGAACTAGTGTTTTCTGCTGAAGATATGAATGAGAAATCTGTTTAGCCATATTAGTGTCATTTAGAATTGATTTCTTTGAAAAATATGAGTGACGGATTATCGGCTGCTGAAATCGCTATCATCTCAGTACTGTTGGGTGTTGTGGTTGTGCTGCTCATCACCATCGCTTACAAGGTCTTCATCGGCAGGAAGCGTCGCCATCTCATCAATCTAATGGAAGAAGGTAGGAAATGTCCTCAGTTAGCCAACAAACATCGTATCGCCGATATCAAACAGCCTACAGAGGAGGATTTGGATACTAAAGGCTCCAAGAATGACAAGGCCTCCTCCGCAGAGCCAGAACAGGACAACGAACACCCTAGTATGAACGCTGAATAAATTATCCAGAATGTTTTTGCTCCCTAGACTAACGATCGTATGGTACGCAGGAGGAAGATTAACAAAGTCATCAAAAAACAGAGCAGCAGCCTCACAAATTGATATGGTATTCGCTAGTCATTACTACGTTTCTATTCCTCCCTTCTAACCCACTCTGTCTGAACTTTCCCCTCCATCAACTTGAGCAGCTCCCTAAAGGTTAAGCTACTTAAATTCTGGCAGCCTCCGTTAGAAACATTTGCGTTTATAAATTAAATAGTATAGATGGGTGTGAGTCAGGCCTGCTGCACGGATGACTCCATTCAGAGGGCCCATTATCAGAACCAAATGAGTCCCATGTCTCCGCAGCCTTTCGTACACAGCTTAATAATCTTAGAGGCAACCTGGGAATAACATCAACGATATTGATAGCCGATACACCCGTGTCAACTAACCCCCTATAACTAGTGTTCTCGTTAGAGACCGAATGCTGAAGCTAGGCACTTTCATTCCCAAGAAGATATTTGACAAGGGAACTCTTTATCAACCTTATGAGATTAATAATGCTGGTACTGTGTATCTAGGGGAGTGGAAAAATGGTTAGCCTCATGGTTTTGGCAAGATGTTTTTCCCTGACTCTTCAATCTATGTTGGTACATTCAAAAACGGAAGAGCATCAGGGTAGGGTCGATATATCTACTCGAATGGTTCTTTCTATGAAGGGGAAATTCAAAACAATATGGCATAAGGAAACGGTATTTTCGAAAATGAGTCTGTGGGGTACCAGTATATGGGGCAATGGATGAAGGATATGCCCAACGGTAGAGGAATATAAAAATGGAAAGGAGGTGCTGTCTACTAAGGCTAGCTTGTCAACGGCATGAAACACGGTAGTGGAAAATATTGCCAAGCTGATGGCAGTTTTTACCAAGGTCTATTTTGCAATAATTTGTTCAACTCTAAGGGTGTGTTTAGCTGGATCGATGGCAGAAGTTACGACGGAGACTGGAAGGACGGCAAGATGCAAGGATATGGAGTGTTTCGATGGCCTGATGGGAATCGATACTAAGGAAAATACGAATATGGGAAAAAATAAGGGCATGGCAAATTTTACTGGCGGGATGGAAGAGTCTACGATGGAGAGTGGCATCATGGACTAAAGCACGGCAAAGGTATCCTTCGGTTGGCTAACGGAAAATAGCTGGCTGGAGAATGGGTAAACGGATAGGCAAGATGATTCTGAATGTGAAGTTTAGAATTAAAGACCATCAGTCGAGTTTTATTAGCGATGTGGTTGTATACGGGAATTGCCCTATCCTCTGAAGCCTTTCGTCCGAATCTTGACCTACATCCACATCCCTCCGCACTCTTTAATATACGTACTACCCTAGCTCATCAAAGGGTTATTTAACCTTTGCCAAAAGAGGCGTTGTTTGTTTTGCTTTTCGAACTTGTGGTGAATGTTCTGTTGGTTACTTCGCTTTCAAGCATAAGGTTCCTCCCATAAATAATACATTCTTAAAATTATGGTTCGGGTGATCCTAACTAAAAACAGCTGTAATCGATGAGGAGTGTATTATAATAAACTATGAAATCAATAGGGTGTAAAGGCTTTATATTTAACATCTCCAAACCCAAACCTAAAAGCTAACTGGAGAACAGCAGATAACTAAACAGAACTGTCAGAGTGTCTCCAGACGAACGGTTCCCTATCAGTAGATACCAGTTCAAGCGTAACTCAGCAACGGACACCATAAATAGTACTTCGGAAACATCTCACCAGGTGTATCGGATGCTTAGGTAGAAGTGTTGGCTCAAAGAGCAGCCTCGTCTCTAGCTACCTACCATTAGCCCTTCGTAAACTCCTTCCAAAGTCACTCGCACCTTTATAAATAACAAACGTAAAGCTGAAGTATTTAATGTGGCCTGCATTCAGATTAAGTTTCAGAATCCTTGCAAATAGTAAATGGTAGGCCCTAAGAAAATTCATGAATAGTTATTCTGGTATGATATTTCTAAAAACTTGCAGCAGAAGTAGAAGTAGGTGCGTCCCCATAGCGAATTTAACAAGGGATTGAGCGAAGGTAGATTCGCACGAAAACATAAGAAAAAGTTAACTGGCATAGACCTTACCGAAAAATCAAGTCAATTACGCGATTTCTGATCTTCTTTTCATTTTATTATATTATTCTCACTCTCCGATGAGTTCTCCGATTCATTTGGTGCTACTTCCCGAGGTTTCAAGGCCAGCAAATACGATCTATTGATTCGGGTGTTGGTATTTTATTGCTATACTCGGTCCATGCACATCTCCATCTACGGAAGCAGTTTAGTCAGCACACACGCAATCCAACTTCCAACTCCTATTGAAATCTAATTTAATTTAGCTGTTACGCATAGCATCCACTGTGTGAGGTTAAGGCCATAGTAAACGTATAGGTTGAAAGCCAACCCACCGAAACTTATGATTACTGTTTGTAGAATACATATTAGTAGGACTACTCCCAAGAACATGGAGTTCCTCGTAACACCTTCGAATATGTTTAGCTGAATTATTCTATTTCTACCTCGTCGTAGAGTTTACGGCAGTTGAAGAAATTAAACACCTGCATCATTACGAAGCAGTTGAATATTACTGTGAAGTGTCTGGATGGGTTGCCGTACACCTCTAGGATATTTTGGTAGGACCTCTCAGTGGAGAATAGCTGATACAAACGGCCACTCACCACCTTGCCGTTGTCCTTGATGCCATCGTAGTACTTCGCCTTGAGGGAGGTGCCTATGACAGCGTCGAAGTCGTCTTCGCTTTCGGGGATGATCATCTACCCGAGAAAGGTAAGCATGAGGATGATAGTTAATTGGTACAGAGACTGAGTGAAGATGTGCTTCCACATTCTCTTAGTGATGATGTACTACTAACGAGAGTAGGGTTTGCGATCTAGTAGGTGTTCCTGGGGAGTTTAGGTAGCTAATGCAAGTGAAGCTAATGTATCCATGACCATATTAATCCATAGCATCTGAACTGGGTAGAATATCTGTTGCCGAAGTACGATAGCCCCGATAAAAGTAGAAACAACTGCTACGACGTTGACTGTCAGCTGAAACTGAATAAATTTCTTGATAGAGTCGTAAATGTTTCGACCCCAGAGGACTGCCTTAACGATTGAGTTGAAGTTATCATCTAGAATGACAATAGAGGAGGCTTACCGAGCAAGTTCTGTTCCTGATTTACCCATCGCAAAACCAACATCAGCCTTCTTAAGAGCAGGAGCGTCATTAGTGCCATCTCCTGTGACTGCCACCACATTACCTTTGTTTATTAGTCCTGTCACCAAAGCATACTTATCTTATGGTCGCGAGCGAGCCAGTACATCCAAATGCTTTATTATCCTATCAAAATCTTACTGGTTTTTTATTACATCTTTTCTCAGAGGTTTGCCTTCAGTTGAGTCTGTGGAGCAAGGACATTTTTAAGTTCTGCAAGTGGCGCAGACAACCCCTCCGATAATCCTGTTGAACTATGGTCCTTCTAAGCATAGGGAAGGGAGTTTAGGTTGGATAATTCCAATCTACTTGGCAATCGCAGTGGCAGTAACTATGTTATCCCCTGTCACCATCTTTACAGCTATTCCTGCTCTCCTACACTGGGCTATCGCATTAGCCACTTCCTCTCTAGGCTGGTCTCTGACACCAAATATCGCACATAGGGTAAGTTTCTAAGTCTCCATCGTGTAAATCCCATACTAGTTTTTAGACTACATATCAACCTTATCGCATAGCTCCCTGTAAGCTACTGTTATGGTTCTGAGTCCTTTCTCAGCCATCTTAGTGATGTTGTTCTCTAACTAACCTCTTACCTGGCTGTTAATCGGCTAAACTTGGCAGCTTCGGTAGTTCACCCAATCGACACAGTTACTTAAAATTAGTTCAGAGGCTCCTTTAGTGAGAAGATATCGTCTTTATTGGATATGAGTCACTATACTCATTCTCTTACGAGTAGAACTAAAAGGTATCTTCTTAGTTACTGAGTACTCCTCCCTAAACTTCGTATACTTTCCACCCAGTCTCTACCCAAACGTTATTAGAGCTATCTCGGTGCTAGACCCTAAAGGTTCTGGTCGTAGCTCAGCAGAACTATTGACGAACAGATTCACTTGCAGAAGTTACTTAAAGGTTTCATTAAGAGTGTTGTGAATTTATAACCGAGAGTCGGTGTACTGACTGACATCGTGTACTTTTTAATTCCACCATACAGTTACATTCATCTTGTTCATAGTTAGAGTGCCTGTCTTATCTGAGCATATGATGTTCGCTCCACCCATCGTTTAACAGGCTTCCATTCTCCTAACCAAGTTATTATCCGATAGCATCTTCTTTATGGAATAGGCTAAAGTGAGTGTCACCGACAGGGGTAGACCTTCAGGAATAGCGACAACGACAACGGTTATTCCGATGATGAAGAAACTCAGCAACTCAGGTAGATGATGGCTATTATCCCAATTTCTTTACATAATTCGTTCGATTGTAAATCTGACTAAGAGAACCACAACAATAACGATTGCTGAGTAGAGTCCGAATCGACCGATATCCGAAGCGAGACTCTCTAGTTTAATTTGGAGAGGGGTTTGAACAGGTTATCTTTATTCAATTAAAGCTCTTATTTGTCCTGCGCAACTGTCTCTTCCTACCACCAAACAGACCATCTTTCCCTCACCTGAAGCTACCTTAGTACTACTTATCATCACAGGGGACGGAAACTCACTTCTACTGTTTCTTCTCATCGTACTCAAACAGAATTCTAGGGTGTTTTTGCATACAGGTTCAGACTCACCCGTCATGCTACTTTCATCAACATACACCTCCGAAGCCTAAATCAGAAACCCATCAACAGGCACTTCCATTCCTTCCCTCACAAATAGAATATCCCCTACTACCAATTAGTTCTGGTTGATGACTGCGATTTAGTTCTCCCGAACCACAGTGTACACCTTTTTGCTTTCGGATATCTAGTTGAGGTTTCGAAACTGTTTTTCTTTCTGATAGTTATTTATAGCTGTTACCAGCGCACAGATTACAACTGCCAGCAGTATGGCTACCCCCTCTATCCAGCCATTTTTCTTCTACTTCTAGTTGGACACCGCCAGTTGCAG
>JAOXNN020208271.1:0-19486 GCA_028571205.2 Hydropsyche betteni | reverse complement strand
TTGAAGCAAATAAACGAGTAATAGTACAACTATCTGGTCAACTAAAGAGAAGGTGTTGAGAGTCTGTTGTAACTGTAGAAAAGCATCGGAATTAAAGTGGAAATACACGCTTCTCCAAAGCAACACGAGCTGATTGAAATGGAAGAGTTGTATTACTGTCTAAAAACAGAACACTTAGACCCTTTCTATGACAGCAAACAGCCTAATCAAACATTTTTCATCAGTTACTATTGCAGAAATAGGTCCAAATTGACAACTATTAACCTGTTCTTGTAGAATATTCGTACTGTTCTGAAGACAAGAGCAGATCGCAAAAAGTAAATTGAATAAAGACAATCCAAAAAATAATTTTACTATGCTGCAATAGCCTAGCCGATTTACAACAGCCTCAAGAAACCAAACTTAATGAAGGCCTAACAACCAAAACAACAGGAGCCAGTAGTAGTTGACGATGACAATAAGTCTGTGATGAGTTTAGTCAATCAACTGGGTGAAGGATCTCCTCTGGATAGCAGTATTCATATACCTAAAGATTTTGATTTTTAGCATGTCTAATTCAATAGCACAATCAACCAAGACTTTGCATAAAAGAATTTTACTAAAAAACCTGCCAACGATATGGTTCTAGAGTAATAGAAAGCCCAGCCAGTAGTCAGAGTCTAATAGAAAATTAGAAGGACTCATCCAGCAATTGCTGTAAACAAAAAAGACACAATCTTCTACTACAAATTATAATAAATATTGGGTATACAGAAGATAAACAACAGCTAATTAAGAGGAACATAAAGGGACCTCAATACCTACTACGACCTAATTCTCAAAGATATCACCCAGTAAAGAACCTAACTATTCCAAAACCCCTAAGACTCTGTTGTTAAATTTTAATAGCTATCCCAAACTCAAATAAATGGAAAGTATGCTTAAATTATCGATAAAAATAATTTAATTACTTTATATGTCGAGGCAGTAAACAACCCTATGGCTAAACTATGCTATCAGACCAAACTGGTGGAGTTGGCCAAAAGGTATCCTGTAATCACAGAGAGGAGGATGTTTGTGGTTAGTAAAGGCCCCTACTTTTTGGCTAAATCTAAAAGCTGTGCATTTAAAACCTTGTAAGGTTAATGTAATACATTTTCTACGTAGGTATCTAGGGTCTAGATGACATCGATTTTAAGACTAATGTGCAGTTTAAACTACTCAACGATCACAGGCATATGATTGAGTGTAAGGCTCTTGAGTTTAAGGAAGGGTTTGAAAAGGGCAGCATTATAAAGTAAGGCAAGAAAACAATCTATATGGATGAGGATCTGGTAATACCAGTTGCAATAATATCGATCAAAAAATGATAGGAGATCAATCTAGACAGACCTAATAGAAGTTTGTACAATATTATGTATTAGTTCGATTGGGTTCGAAATTTTAAATTAAGATTATCTACTGAAACGCTTCGCCCTCATAAAAGCAACTGTTTTTCTGTTGGTTTATTGGTTGTTTATGAGGTTGGGTATCGGACTTATTAGACCAGTTTGCACAATCAATAAATTGGACGACTAGAAATGTCTAATACCTGACATCTAAACCAAATCGTCCAACATACGTTTGGCTAGATCCTCTTTAACTTAGAGGAAGTCTCCATTCAAATACGCCAGCACTGTTCCCTAACCCGACGCTAAAAGGTTTAAAATCTTACTTGCTGCAACACACTACTTCTCAGTTAGGTCCCTATCGTTGATTTTCTATCAATAGGCAGACCGTATTCAAAGCAGTAACACCGCTGCCCAAAAATATAGTTTACTGAACTAGTTTTACTTAATCGAATTGAAAGCTGCTTAGACCCATAATACTTCATATTAAAGCTACACTATTTATGAACGCGTTTGGCTATCCTCATAATCAACATGAAGATCTTCATATTCACAGTCTTTTTATTGGCTTTCGCGTGGGCTACCTGCCCGCAGAATTGTGAGTGCATTGGAACTAATTCTGATGTCTGCACTTCTTGTGCATCTGGCTGGAATATAGCAACTAACTGCTCTACTTGTCAGCATGGGTTTATTCTCGACCTACTGAATAAAACCTGTAATCGCAAGCTCCAAGATGGTGTGAATCAGCACCAAGATGAGCATACAAAACACTTAAATCATAAATGGAGCAGTTACGACGTAACCAAGAAAAGAATACTGGCTACTACTAAAGCATGTCCTGCTGAGTGCATATGTGCAGGGCCAAGTACAGGAGTATGTGTGGCCTGTGTAGATTTAAATGCAAGGGTGGATAAGAAATGTAAAAAGTGCAATAAAGGGTACAAAAAGAATAAAAAACCCAACAAATGTTTAAAGAAGTGATGGCTTCTAGTTATCTAATGTTACAAAATATTGAAATTGTTCTATGCAAGTTGCAACAGTTAGTTGAATATTTAAAGTTTAAAGTAAGAGCCTAGGAATTCTTCAGAGTTTTAAGTTCATTCAGAATCATATGCAATGTTAATTATTATCATATGTGTCTTATTTGATGGAGTCTCCAATAACTGCAATCTACTGGACATGTTCGTTTTCTCAGATTTATCCATCTGTTTATACAGTGAGAATGGAATACATGACTGCATACTCCCTAATGTAAAGGGCAAGCGTCTTGAGTCTGGTTGTTATCATCTTAGCATAGAACACATACCATATTTAGTTGATTTTGACATATTCGACAAAATCGGTATCTCTCTTCTGCGTCCATAGCAACCAAATATAAAATACTATTCAAACACCTAATTCAATTGCCTATTCTACCACGAATCCGAAAAAGAATGGCAATCCAACTAATCAAAATATTAGACATAAAAGAGTCAGCTAACAGATGGCTCAGATACTCTTGGTAGGTAATGCTTCTGACCGCCTGCAGATTCAGCTCTCTTCCTATTTATTTTGTACTGTTCTTTCTATTCACTATATAGTTATTGCTTTCTAGAGCCATTCTCCCAGAGTGCTCTAATAACCTTACCATTAGGGTATCTGACGACTCCTTCGCCTTGCCTCAAATCGTTCATAAATTCACCCTAGTAGCTTACTCCATTCTCCCACGTATATACTCCTCTTCCACACTTCTTATCGTTTTGGTATTCTCCGTCATAAGAGTCGCAGGGTGTATTCTGGCTTGATCTCCAGAATCCTTTACCATTTCTACAGCCATTATTAAATTAGCCTAAATACATAGCACCATTAGCCCATCTGTAGCAACCGTGCCCCGAGAACTTTCCTAAAACATAGTCGCCTTAATAACTATCCCCAGTTTTAAAAGTCTATCTTCCTCGACCACTCTTAATTCCTCTAACGAAACCTCCCTCATATTTCTACAAAGGGGATATAATTAGGGTTCCGTGGCCGTCCCTACGACCATCTTTCATTTGACCTTCATACGTAATACCACTAGCTTATTTCAGCTTACCAAATCCTTCCTTTACACCATTTACCCACTATCCTTCATAGTAGTCTCCATTCTAATACCTAATCTTACCCAATCCATGCCTCCTTCCTTGACTGAAGCTTCCTTAATAGATGTACTCTACATTAAATAAAATTTACTGTTAGGTATGTACTCGACTCCATGGCCTTCCTTCTAACCTTCATTGGTAGAGTTGTTTTATTTCCATCCGCCTACATAGAACTTCCCTTCATAATACCAAACTATGCTTATATCGAATACTTTGAACCATACACAGTTCTTAAACTTCTTCACTGCCAGTACATGAGACTAATCTATAGGAACACCCATCGCTATAAATGTCTTGCGAGCTAACTCAGTAAGTTATTTAGCGACATGGTAGGGTTATGGTTTACCAGGAAGCACAGGAAAGTTCATATCCTTGAGAGTAACTTTAAATCCAGGAGCAAGTATAATCTATGGCGTTTGAATGGCTTTATCCTCATTATCTAGCTGATTGACTGAGTTGAGCTATTTGAGGTATTACTTCTATTTTCTGTTGTTACTATCCTATCTCTACCTTCGCTTAACTGAAAGTGGGCGGACCCTATGGTTGCCTTTAGCCTTAAAGAAGCCCTCAGGATTTTCAGTAATAGTCTATGCGTTGACCATCTTACCTCCTTCAGACTTTTCCAAATGCAGGGTTCTCTTTCCATGAGAATGCCAGTAGACGTCTTTAGGACCCTCATCAATTATAACAGAAGGTTTGTTATAGTTTTTCCAGTCAGCAGCGCTCTCATAGTTCCTATCCCTATGCATTTTATCTTCATCTTTCTCTCTTTAGAAGTTCCTATCCCTCTGTATTTTCTCCTAATCTTTTTCTCTTATCTTACGTATTTACGAACTAATTTTATCAATCTAAACAGTCAGCTGCTCTTTCCTTTTCTCTAAATCTTCCAACGGCAGATCCTCAATAACCTATTCAAACGGTTTCTTGGAGGATATGTATGTTAATTAGAACTTGGGAGATTACTGTCCAGTCTTGAACATTGAGGCCTCTACGGCTTTTATCTGAGGGGATGACATCTCGAACATCTATTTAGACCTAAACTGTCCTGAAGTTCTATCATGTTATTGATCCTTCTGGAGTTAACTCTCCTCATTATTACCCTAGTTCTTGTATCTAGTCTTTAATTAAGATTTTAGTTTAAGTTTCTTCTTTACCTCAACTGGTGGAGGTGGCTACTACACTCTTAATTCTTCCTGCTCTTCGGCCTAATTATTTAGGTGGTCTAACGCTAATAACTAACCTAATGCGATATTGTAGATATTACTCTAGAATTTAAACCCTCTTGAGAAGATAGGGCCTTTCCTGTCGACTTTATTTCTCTTCGGTAGGTTGACGTTAACCGTGTGTCCTCTCTATGCAGCCTACATAGCATAGAGTATTTTCTTAAGTCCATCATCATTAACCGAAGGGTTGGTTTTCTTGCGACTTGAAGGTGAGTTGAGTTCGATTTATTATTTAGATTAAGTAGGAATTCGACTAAACTATTATCTAGGCTTTTATTTCTCCAGAATCTACCTCTGGGCTTAGCTTTCCTCTAGTTTACGAGTGAGTTCTCTAACCATCTCTTCCAATTTATTGCATTTGCTGTTCAGCTATTGGTTAGATGAATTCAACCTTAGGATTGTTTCCTAACCGATCGGTGTCGTTTTCTAAGGAATGTCTGCTTCGATGTTTTGTGCAGGGGGCTCCTAGGGCTATTTTTCTTGTTACTCAATTATCTGTTGTTAGGGCTCCTTCTCTTACTGTTCAACTATCTCTGGTTACGCAGCCACTACCACTGGTTAGGGTAGCTTTTATTCAAATTTCTCAATCGATTTAACTGTGTCACCAAATTGTTTATGTAGCTCTGGCGACTATGGTTCCTGTATACAATCTGGACTAATTTCCTCCTTCGGTTACTCAATTTGAGCTTTATTGAGCTAGTTACCCACCACCAACTTAGGCGCGTCTTCGCTATCCTTAGCAATGTCATCAGATATCTGCTAGGGCTTCTAGGGAGGTTGTTAGTCAACCTCCATCCCTTTGTCAGGAATATGCGATTAGTTACTTAATTATTCTAGACGTTTTCGTTGCTCATCAATTTCCCTCTGCAGTTCTTCCAGAGAGTTGTAGTTCTTCTTCTCAATAATCTCGAACTATCCATCAACCAAAATAACCTCCCATACCATCTACTGAGCGGACTTATTGGGTATGGGATCATCAGCGATAGGCTGACTCTCACCATCATGGTCAATTCCAGATGAAGGCTATCCCTAAACTGGGTGCTAAGTGTCTGGCAGGATGATCCGCTGCTCCAATTGTTGCTCCTAGGTTTACATGCAATCTCAGTTTTATTATTTATTTTAATAAAAGTCACATTCACACCAAATCAAACAAATACTTCGATATCTGCTTCACCTTCTCGCTCAGAGATATCACTCGCTCGAATAGGTTCTACGGTTACTCCTTATCAGGTTTTAATATATTTATTAGTTATTAGCGCATCTTGGAGGGTCTCTGTTCCGACTCCATATGGTTCATTTTTAGTTACATATCGAATATTTTGTTCCGGAGCCTCTGTATCTATTCCCTCAGATACTCGTTCTGTACTTTAATTAGAATGTTATCGTGACCATGTTGCTAGGGAGCTGCATATTTGATATCGAACACTATTGGAGCGGGTATGGGGTTCAACAGGCCATTCTCGAGTGTCTTCATCTTCTATTCAACCTGTTAACTCCAAACCCTCGCCTTCTCCTTCTAAATTTAAGCCTTCTACAACTATTCCTTAATTCTAAGATTTTACTCTTCTAACTGTCGATTCCTCTCTAGCCACTTTTTCACATCATGGTATTAAACCTCCACATCAGAGTATTTATCGTTTAGAGTATCAACCAGCATTTGTAACTAGTCTTAGTAATTTTTTAGTAGTTCATTCAGTCTAAGTTGAAGCTCAGTTGTGGCGGTCTCTTTTACTTGGGGAGGCTGTTATTAATTGACTGTAATCTCCAACATCGGAACCCAGTAGTCTGTCTGGACAGAAACCTCTAATGCATTAGGTCTGCGCTTCTGCTCCTTCTGAGGGAAGTAGTGTTACACCGTAATTACCCTTTACTTGAGGACATCTTGGCTTATCCTAGTAGTAGCCTGCAGCAACTAATTCTAAACCTCCCTAAAGTTGACCTCCATCTTCTTATTAGCTTCATGAGCTTTCTGTACATCATCCTGAAGCTTTTGAATGAGGGTGTTCTTCAACGCAATTTATTTCTTAAACGCATCAGTAGATATCATATGCTACTTGAGCCTAGCAGTCAGATCCTTATTGTCACTTTTAGCCTTATTGTACCCCTAAACAATCTGGTTGATGTATGCTGCCGAAACCAAACAGATATTCTTGTTGGCATCTGTATACTGAATATCGCCTATGCTTTCCGCCACTTTGGGGTCGAAGAACAGGGCGTCCCCTATAGAAAACTTCCTCTCAATCTCATCTAACTCCTCCAATACCTTATGAACCTTTAAAATCTTGCGGGGAAGTGGCTATGTATATTGGGAAGCCATAACAATAAATGATTAAAAATAATGGAAAGTGCTTTCTGGATAGTGAGGTACGTAGTACTTAGCATTTCTCTGGTAGTTGCTCTCAGCTGTATTGTTATCATCGTTAGGAAGGCCCTTACGAAACGGCCTCTTATGCTCTACATTCTGGTAATGTCCGCCTGCGAAGCACTCATGGCTATTCTGGCTTTCCTATTCAGACAGAACTTCGTAGACCCCAACTCAATTGACAAACTTAACCATGACTCTCCCTGGCTGTGGCTGGCATAGATAGAGGGGATGTTATTTCGATCTCTAGAGCTGGTACGTTTTTGTTGATGCAGAGCGTATTCGCACTCACCACCTCCATAACAATCCTAATCTACTATGTGATTACTCGTCAAAATGAAAGGTTTAAGCATAGAAACAAAATATTTCTAACACTTTCAATTGTAGTACCAATAGTCCTTAATATCCCTGCCCTGATTATTGAGGGCTCTGCTCCCTGCTACCAAGGTAATATCTATTATAACTGTTCCTGTCCCAACCCTACAATCAGTGTCTTATGGCCGATCCTCTGGTGGAGTGCTCCCAGCGTCATCCTCCTATTTATGACTATGGTGATGATGTTAAGGATCCACCTAAGAAGAGTTAAACTATTATAGTAATAAAACCGAAAACTCTCAATCCGAACCGCCCTACTGGTCTACCTCATCCCCCCTCTAAACTTTCTCCTGCTAATCCTAAACTTTATAGTAGTGTTGATCCAATACTACACCTCTTAGACCAGTACCCTAAGCATATTTCTACTATACCTAAATATGCTGATATTTGCAATGCCCGTCGTATCCCTAATGGTGATCAGAGCATACCTGAACAACCACCAGAAATACTACTCCGAACAACAATCGATGCTGAGCCAGTCGAACTACGAACTGGGACTCGACTGATTCGCTTTCTTATTATTGTATGCAATAATTAGTGTTTTGGACCATACGATATAGTGTCATCGGTTTCTCCCTTATCGTTGCCCTCGTATGTATCGGAGCCATCATCCGAAAACACCTTCATCACAGACTCCTCATGAGTTTCGTACTTAGTATGACTATTTGCGAAGCGATTATGGCTGTAGCCGCTCTACTCTACACTGATAAGTTCATTGACTAACAAACCAATGACAAACTGACTCAGGAAGTACTCTGGAGAGTGCTATCACAACTACAAGGCTTTCTGTTTAGATCTGCGTAGCTGGTACATCAGTACAATTATGCAGATGGTATTCTCAATGACAGCAGCGATCACTCTGTTAGTCTACTACGTGTTTACAGGACGGCCTGACGTTGCCAAGGGCAGGGGTAAAGCTCTTCTCGCGATATCTATAATAGTTCCTCTGCTGGTACTTCTCCCATCAATATTCTACTAGGGAAATGGACCCTGTTTTACAGAAGATTTGTACTTTAACTGTGTCTGTCCGAATCTAACCCAAAACTACGTATTTTACGTACTTAACTGGTTGCTACCGTGTACATCACTAGCTGTAGTGACTTTGGTTCTTATCATTCGAATCAAAAGAAGGAGTCTAGCTACTCAGTTCTATTAATGTGATCGGGTATCCAAAAAGCTGGTTAAATTTGTATACAAAATACCTCCTTTTAACTTCCTCATCCTTCTCATCAACCTAGTAATAACCTCACTACAAACTACGATATCAGACACATAAACCCGCAGAGTACTGGTCTATCTTAACTTCATCATATTCATCATGCCGGTGGTCAGCATGGCTATTATCGGTACTTACAGTTCCACTGCCCAATAGTATTCTCGGAGGGGTTCCCAAATCACAGATACTCTTCTAAATGACTCAGCTTAATGATAAATTTATGAAAAATCAGTATTTTAGTCATTACCTATCGAACGGAGAGAACAGTTTACTACATTACCACTAAACTTACTATGAACCTGGACCTGGGATTTATGTCGCCAGTTTATTAGTTAATCCCTACCTCAATCCTTTCGAAAACGAACGTACTCTGCAGCTCTCAAACTTCGAGGCGAAGTATCTCCCCTATGGATTTATATCGTTTGCACTGAGGTCATCTATCTAACACATGAATTACATGCTCCTGGTCCTGGGCTATTACTATGGTCCAGTGTACGTTCTTTTTCATTCACTAACCTAGCGATTCGAGTGCAGCGAGAGTTTAAATGTTTGGACGAGAAATACTTTCCTTATCGGTTGATGCTTGGAGGAGGGTTGTACATTCCAGGACCTGGGATATCGTTAGCGTGTAGTTCTTTGTTATCAGGGATACGAGATTTGAGAGTGATATTATTAGCTTTAAGAGTGCTGGATGTTGGATACTGTCCTGGACCTGGCAGCTCCTTCGAATGGAGCAGACTCTCCATCGGCCCACCAAACGTCGGACGTCCATACCCAAAAGAAAACCCTTTGCGTTTATATTTGGCTGAATCATCAAACTAAGTATGGAGTCTGTAGTGATCAGGCGAGGGAATATTTTTAACATTCGGTTTGGATATCTTCTCCCCTATCCCAAAAGTAGTACTTCTGATTTGGTTAGCTGGATGAACATCGTAATATTTATCACATCTGGAATTAACTATGAAAGTACATGGGAGTAACTGGTGGTAGGAATCTATCAGCTTTGGGGAATGAGAATCGGTGTTTAGAGCTGGAACTATTGAGTGGATGTCGGATCATTCTCTATGAGCTGGGAGCGTTCATAAATAATTTTAATGCAACTAATATGGTATTCCCTACTAAATCATATTATACGAACTATATTCGGACAGGCATTAAACACCAACCCAATATTCCTGTAAGAATATGCCTTTAAATTAACGTTTATTGTTTCTCTTCAAATACCAAAGTGTTTGTAGTTGATAGAATTGGATAGAGGTTTGTTTTACAAGTTGAGGGAATTGAGTGGCTACTTCTTATATTATAAAGTAATTCAAAAATGATCCCGAAGTAGATGATGCTGGCAGGGTACCTGAGCCCCAGCACTCCTGTCTTCATGCAGATCAGGAGTATTGTAACCAACATCACAACTAAAAAACTTCTCAAATCTCTGAAAGTCGAACTGCAGTCGGTACACCAAAACTTATTTAGCTTGTCAACTCCCACGGGTGGTAAGCTGAGAAGTTTATGTTCATCTGTCTCTTCCAGCAGATCGATATCAAAGAAATTAAAGAGAAGGGCACCCTCCAGAAAGTTACCTTCCTCTCGCAGATGCTCTCCGAACTTTCCGTCAGAGAGAAGTTCCTATCTTACTTCCCAGAAGCCCTTTCTTTTGTTGCGAAGAACTCCTCTGAATATCTGCAGGCTATCATCAAACACATGAAGCTCCCCATCCAAACTCAAATTATTCTGGCATTGTCCATGTACCTATCCGACAACCAACAAATCTCCAAATAGGGGCAGGCTCTCCTCAAGACTAAGCTCAACTAGTACTTCAATTTGGGGAAGCCCGTAGAGTTTCCTCCTAAAGTCATGTAGGAACTACTATTCCAAATCGGCAAGAACCCTCAGCTGCTCTAGTAAATGCAAGACTAGTATGAGTTTCTGTTAGAGACTACCACACCAGATAAAGTGCCTGAGACTCGGTGCTACCATTTCCTGCAGAATAATTACAGAGCGTTCAGTTATGAACCTCCCAAACCAGCCAGCAAAATCAGTTAGCTAATTAAGAAAAGCTAGCTGTTGAGAGATCTTGGGCCTTACTGTACATTTAACATTGAATCTCTAAAGACTGTAATGAATGAACTTGGACCACTCACTGAGGAAGATGTATTCTAGTGTTTAATGGTTATGTCAGAAGAGCACCCCTATCTTGAAGACTCTCTCGATAGATTCATGACCGATTTACTGGTGGCTAATAAGAAAAGCTCTCAAAAAGCTGAAGAATGGAGGAAGTTCTATCAGAACCAAGACCTAAGTGAAAAAAAAATGCACGCTAACTGGAATGTAGACAACTTCCTGACTTACGCTGTCCAAAATGTACCCAATCTGAAGTGGACCAGTGTGATGGGTTATTTCGACAGACTAGACCTGGAATTTACAACTTACTAGGCATTTATCAACATGTTCAAGTTCTTTCAGAAGGCCAAAAAACAGGGACCTAAATTCAAAACACCCTAAATACTCTTCTTCAAAAAATGGAACCATCCCCGGAGCCAGATCACATTCCTCTTAAATGTATTCAAATGCAAACAACCATAAATATTTGGTTTATCTTAAATCAGCAATAAGAAGCTAGCTAAATGGCTCACCTAGTCCCTCAAATCTAACCCAAACCAATACTTCCTGCCAGTTCAAATGTGGGGTTACCTCGATATGGTCCAGCTCCTTATCGAGCTATCTGACTATGACTTCATGTCAACTAGACTACTGCTTGTGGATCCCATTACCAACTTCCCTGATCTGCTTTTGCAAACCCTCAGCTAGATTAGGATGACACGAGGAGATGCCCTACTAGACTAAATCTTTTCTGCTGTCTTTCCAACTTATCTATCTAACCATTCCAGTTGCATTCGATTACTCGAAGCTGTGTGGTAGAACAATGAAGACCTAGTGATAAGCAGTATCTGCTAGCTGTACAAAACAGAGAATAAGAAGGAATCCTCCTGTTTGAACCTCTCCAGAGTCTTAGATATCACTCAGAATATCCGATAAAGTCTGATACCTCTATCTTGCTGGAATGATTTCGGATTTGCTGTATCCTTGGGTATTCTAGCTGGAAAGCGCTAGTTCTTACATTTTGAACAATGGGTTAAGGAAAGGTTCAAGAGTATTGGTGCGCCCTTCCTAAACGCAATTCTTGCATACGTTTAAGATAACCTCCTTAAGGCAATAAGAGACTATACCGTCAAATATGGAGTTGGGAACCCTTCAAGCACCCAGGCCTTCGACATCGCCCTCTAAAAAGCCCAACTCAACCGATAACTACTTGCCTTTATATTTGAGTCGGCACTCCAGTTCTCATGTAATAAATTTTCAATTCGGACTGTAGACAATCTCAAAAAGCTCTACCGATAGATCTGTCAATACTTTCCTGAGATGAGTGATTCCCAGATGCCAGACTAGATTTAAATCTTAGCCTAAAGACATTTCCACAAGATCTACAAGTAGTAAATTAGCTTGTAGAATGCAATTGACATGCTCCAGAAATTCAAGCGTTCAACCAAGCAGGAGGAGAAGTAGCTGTTCGCCAGTATGATTACCTTCTTGTTCTCGGAACTGAGGTTCCATGCCAACTATCCTGAAAAATAGCTCATGCTCACGGCAAACTTCTTCTCAGCCATAATAAATGCAGAACTGATACCCAAAAACCTGGTTGATGTGTTCCTGCAGGTGCTTAAGGACGATTTGAAGTTCGTAAACAAAAAATATGATTTTGCGGTTAAAGTCATGGACAAGATTAGGGTTTGCCTTTCCAAGCATCCTTAGTTCTGTGAAGCACTCCTAGACTACGAAAACATCATGACTAAAAACCCTGAGCTGGTAAGCTCATTAATTTAGGGACTCATCCCACCAATAAAGCTTTCCCAAGAGAAATCATTAATAATGAAAAACGCTCTTGACGCCAAAATGCAACCAAAAGTCCTAATCCCTCCACCTCCCCCTCAAAAACCTGTTGAGGTGACAGATACAGATGTTGACATACTTGACAGCTAAGACAAGTCTAAAAAGAGTCTGAACCCAGACAAAGACAAAAAGATAACTTTACTTCTAAACAACCTCACTCTCGAATCTCTGAATGAGAAGAGTAAATAGCTATAGAAACTGCTAGATTCAAAATAGTTCATCAAATGGATAAGTTACCATCTAGTGTTCAGAAGAATACCAACATGCAGCCAACCCAACGCATTCGAAGTCTATGTAGGATTGATTAGCAAAGTGAACAGAATCGAGAAGCCAGTCATCAAACTCACCTACAAGTTACTCGATAAATGGTTTAAACTTACCGGAAAGTCAGTCAATGATTCCAAACTCAAGCAGTTTAAGAATCTGGGGTATTGGCTTGGAAGAGTAACTATAGCTAGAAACGAGCCAGTATTGATAAACAGACTAAATCTTAAATAGATACTCGTGAATTCCTACCAAAAGAAAGTGAGGCTGGGGATGAACGTCGAAATAATAGTCAAGATTATGGAGGCTAGGAAAGACAGTAAGATAATCTTCAGTGTTAAAAGCCCCTGGATCAATCCTATTCTGTGCGTGCTGAAATAGCTCAGTGACAAGATTACGGATAATCAAATCAAAACATAAATTCAGCGGTTGTTCAGAGTCACCCAAATTGAATAGACTGAATTACAGGAAACAGATTACCTGTCCTACCCAGTGATGCCCAGCTAGGGAAAGGCTGCCCTTACCATTTCGGAACTACCCATCTATGTGCAGATTAATGAATAGGAACTAGGGCAGTTTGTGGATAGGGGAATTGATCTAAGAAAGATAATTGCCCAGAGTGTGGATGCTGCAATCCAGTAGATAGTCCCTCCAGTAATAGCTCGATCAGTAACGATTGCTCTGGTTACTACCAAGCAAATAGCACTAAAAGACTTTGCACTCTAGCCAGATGACAGAAAACTTCTACGAGGAACTCATCTGATAGTTCAGAATCTTGCAGGATCTCTAGCGTTGGTAACTTGCAGAGAGCCCCTCAAAATGTCACTGGCAAACTTCTTGAAGAAAAGACTATAAGAATATACCTTCCTAACCGATAACGACAAGGATCTCATTATCAATGCAGCTTCTAGAGATAACCTTGACTTAGGGTGTGCTCTGATTAAGAAGGCAGTCATCTAAAAGGCTCTCGAAGATATTAATAAAGACCAAACCATCAACTAGCAAATTTAGAGAAGGAGAGAGTCTCAAGCAAAACACTAAATATTCAGAAATGATGCTTTTGTAAGCGACATGGTATAGACTATACCTGAGCAACTGAGACCAAAGGTTGGAGGCCTCTCTGAAGAAGAATTCAAAATCTATGAGGATTTCCAGAAGGATAAGAAATCTCCCTCATTCCCCTAGAGAAAAACAGACAGCCCTCAGGATCGACAAGATAGGCTGTTCGCAGCTATTAGAGATAACGAACCATTAGTTACTATCAAATAGTTCCTAACTAAAGGACAAGCTGCAATTAACTAAATTGCCCCCAAAGTCCATATCCTTATCCTCTAAAACAGATAAAATGCTACCTACTACGTTGAAGTTCTAAAGCTCTTCAAGGATAGCATTAAACCATAATAAATGTATGAGCATTTTAATGAACTGATTGGAGGCAAGAAGGATTACGAGTCTATCGTTTCTTAGCTTAGTAAAGCAGGCTACTTCCCAGCCTCTGCCATTCAGGAGTACGTTAAGAGACATACCGTCCAACACTACAAGGATGCCGATTACGAGGCAAAAGCATGCCAGATGCTAGACAACTGGGTTAGCCTTGGTTAAGATATCAAGGAAGCCCTTTAAAGTCTCAGCTAGAGGTTTAACAAAGACGACTAAATGAAAAAGTTTTTCTACTTCACCCTCAAATATTCAACCTAAAAGGCTCTAGCTGGTCTTTCCTCTTATTCCGAATCCCTTGACTATCGGTACATCGACTAATACTCCAAACTAATAATCGTGTTCTTAAAAATAGTATCCACTAACAGAAGTGTCTATCTAGAACAAGTATGCGATGCTATCCTTATGGTTGTTAACAAGTTCCACGAGTTCGATTCTCGACCATTCAACCAAAGACCCTTTTTCAAACTAATTTTTAATCTCATCTACGATGTCTCCAGACAGAACTATGGGTTTGACTCTGCAACTATCCTCACTATGTACACTGTTTTCGCTCATCTGCTCCATAAACTGCAGCCATTAAGCTATGCAGGATTCAGTTTCGCTTGGTTGGAACTGGTGTCTAACAAATTCTTTATGCCAACCATACTGAATAAATATGACTCTTGGGATCTCTACCATGAGCTCCTCCTTGACGCTCTGAAGTTCGCCCAAGATAAACTAACTGTAGACGCACTCAACGCCGAGTAATCGGCTAGGACCTATTACAAAGGAATTTTAAGGGTGGTGACTATGCTACTTCATGACTTCCCTGATTTCTTGTCAGAGTTCTCTAACTCTCTTACTAACCAAATAGCCGACAGATTCATTCAACTGAGAAATATCATTTTATCGGCCTTTCCCAGACAACTGAAATTCCCCGAACCACAAAACCTATCTCCTGAAGTCACAGAATTCGACACGATCGATAATAGCCGTAGACAACCCAAATTCTACAGGCTTAAATTCGATAAAAGCTATGAACTACCTGGTACCCTCAAAACTGACGACAAGTTTAATCAGCTCAAAGCCCGTCTTTAAAGTATTCCTTAATTTAACTCAGAGTAATCAGCAGACAGTATTAACAACTTTGTGCTGTTCGTCGCATGGTCTGTATATGACCCAGATGCTAAAAACCCTAATCAGGCTGCTTTCGAATAAGAGTATACTCGTCTACTGTTGGCTTTGATTTCTAAGTGTGATGCTTCGACTAAAACTGCCCTCGTCCGAGGTATCCTCAATCAGATACGCTTCCCAAACCTCATTACAGTATTCTTTATAAAACTGATGGCCCGAGCTCTCTACAATGGAGATGACGTTCCAGTGCAGACACTGCTGGTCCGATCCACAATAACACGCATAAAGGTGTAGAAGCCACACCCATGGGGCCTGATATTCCTCACCAACCAGATGAAACAAAAGAAGAAAAAATTGCAACAGACATTGTCAATTCCAGAGATCTCCTAATTATGATCGTCATGAAAATAAAAACAACCAATAGATATAGAATACAAAAAACTCTTCAATAAAGATGTGAATTTTGAGTTATAATTAAAGATGAGAAGCGACCAACCAGAAGTAGTGCAGAGGGTATCAGCGAAGGTATCTTTTGGATGACGCAGCTGAGGTAGCTCTTCCAGAAGGAGAGCCTATACAAAAATAGCTACTACGTTTATAGAATGAACAGCAAATTAGAATTTCCTATAGACCTCCTCACCAAAGATCTCAACAATATCACCTCTAAAAGGGAGCTCGTCATTAAGGTCAGTAGTGAGTCAAGTAGGCAATAAGCAGCATCGATTTCCTATAGTATCTCCCAGCCAAACAGCGGGTTAGAGTGAACTATAAAGGCTCCGAAAAGATAGTCGTCGTAACTGGTATTACCAACGAGTGCGTGTAGGCTGTGCTACAGGATCTCCCTATCGCCAACAAAAAGATAATATGGATGGGTCCAAGAGACGGTAGATTCGAAATACAAGCCGACTCTGAATAGACAGCCAAATCCCTCAAAAAACTTCTCAGAGAGAAGAAGAAAGCATACGACTTCAACTAGGATGTAAGCTACAAAGCTCATATATCCAATAAGATTAGGATTGTGATTGAAAGTGAGGAGTTGTACACTCTCCTACTGGACTCCATTTTTTAGGCACAGTACACTTTAGCCTATATAGACGATAGATGTTCATTAATAAGTTCGCAGAGCGCTCATCGGTTTACTAGGCTATCATTCCTACCCGATACCAGTAAGAACTACGGAACGGAGGCTAATAATAGGAGGAGATATTCTCTGATGTTGCCTCCACTTTCTCGTATTCACAGCCACCACAATAGCAGTACTTCTATCAGGATCTCATCTAAACCAGTGAGGTTTCGACCCAACTTACCTCTATTACACAGTTTGACTCAGCCAAAGATAGTGTGACGAATTCTGTAGTTGTTGTTCCAGTTGTACATTAAAATAGCAGTCAGAGTCCTCCATAGCCTACAACTTAACCTAAAGTAGTTTTAAAATAGCCGGAGCTATCTCTTAAAGAACTGTAGAAACCGGCATCTTAAACCATTACCCCTACCAAAATATCGGTTGATTCAGGGTAATGTTCTGATAAAAATCTGCTGATTTCTCAAGATCCTTAAAGTAAGCCCCCCGATGCAATAACTAAAAGTATAGAAGTAACCTGCGTAGAGAACCAGCTTTTAAAAAGGCCTTCTACTGATTAATCTGAGCCTAAAAGCGATAGATAGGAGTAACATCAACAACACGAGCAACATGAACAACACGAGCAACCCCTGTTACTGGTAGCACAAACCCAACAAATACCATAATAGTAAGGGGTTTATAGCTATTAATTCATCCACAATCTGTACAACAAACTCACTAAATAAAACAAACTAGACCGCCCCAAAGGACTACAGTAGCATCGAGTGGAAGTGGCTGCCATCGACCACAACAAAAAGAAGTTCTTCGACAAAGTGTATTAACAGAGCCAACTCCGCCGAAAGAAGCACCGTTTCCAAGAGGAATAAAGCTCTTGAGGTAAACCTCTCCATAGAATTGATATGCAACATATGTATCATTTTTTCTTCTTCAAAATAAACAACTCCTGTGCATGCATAAGCTTCAAATTTTCTATCTATTTACGATGTGCTGCTTCACTTAATTCTCGTTCCTTCACCAGTGCATCTATCCTCTCCTGTGACTGCTACCTATGCTAATAACCTTGTTTACATCTTGCTGCTCTGTTCCTTCAGGTTATCTGCCAGCCTTTCGTTGGCTACTACCAATTACGCATTTATTTCATACAGCTCTTTCTTTTACTTTTAGAGAGTGTGTAGTCTACCCTCCAGCTGCTTAAGATCACGAGTATACTCTTTTTTGTTCTACTACAACCTTACTTTAGCATTTTAGAGTTCAGTGCGGAATTAAGATAGTCCCTTCAGTTGGCTATAGTTGGAAGCTGACTACATAGAGTGTAGGGTACTGGGGAGTATGTGTAGTGCAGCCTGAGAACCTACTACTTCAACTGGGAGAGAGCACTCATGTTCTACAGGAAAGTGGGTGTAGAGGCATCCATAATTTAAACAATACGAATTAGTTTATAAAGTTAAAATTCACTCTATTATTAGGGATTCATCAGTAGAATAGTTGGATATTAAAGGACGACAACGAGAGTTTAATCAAGAAGTCAGGCTAAGGGGAACTTGCTGATTGTTACAAACAGTTAGTTTTAATCATTACATTCGGAATGAACCAAGATTAACAAACAAGGCGATAATTAACTATTACATTTTATTTATGTCCTGCCTCAAGTTCATTAACGTCTTCATTGGGGTATTTGTCACCCTCATCGGAGTCATTCTCCTCGGACGTAACCTATACTCTAATTTAGTGGTGGCTGCTGGTTTTTCACAAATATCCGACGCTAGATCCTCCATGCAAGATCTTGCAGCAGTAAACTCTTACGCTACAGGATTATTTGTTGCAGCTATCCTTCTGATAATACTCCTAATCTTTGGTGGGTTGTGCGGAGTGGCTGGTTCCATCCAGTAAAAACCAAACACCTATTATCTCCTGTTTTACACAATCATCAGCATCATATGTTCAGTTTGGTTTCTAGCCATTTCCATAGCTGCCCTGACAGCACCTGGCACCTATTTCAGTGGGAATTGCACTTCAGTGGAGTACTTCACAAAACTGTAGAACTACACCTTAACTGCTGCCGACCCTAACGGCAACGGAATCTGCCAACAGGGATGCCAATGCTACTTTACAGCTGCGATGGACCCTAACGTTTATAATTCTACACGTAAAACATCAAATAAGTCTAGAACAAGCAGATTTAGCTCCACAAGCTGTTAACTTCACTACTGATCATCTTGATCCCGTCAAAACTCAAAGCTGTGCAAACTGGAATGCTTCATTAATGGATAGAGCAGATAATGTAATGAACTACCTATAAGGTATTGTTGGGTGCAGTATGTGGTGTACATCATCAACCACTCCCGTTCTATTCTACAGGTTCTCTAATGTTAACAATGGTAGCTAAGTTACTATTCAGGTATACCACCCAATGGGTTCTGTTACGAAACTTTAAAGAATATAGTGTTGAATTATTCACGACCTGTTTATATAGTTGGGTTCATAATGTTTGGAATTGTGATGGCAGCCTTCACATTTGGATTATGCCTAAGAAGACAAGCCAGTAACGAGCCAAAGAATTTGGTTTAAGTGCCACCTTCGTCAATGAGCTTCGACTGATTGGAAAGATCTATAACAATATTTTATCTAAATATTCAAATAGTTCCCAACTACCCCAAAATAAGTATTATAACAGTTAGATTACTCAGCTATTAGAGTAAAGCCATGCCAAATTTAGTTACTGTAAATGTGAATAAAATAGATGTAACATTTAATGAGTTGGTAAATAATAAGTAGATCCTGTATTAGTATTACAACATCTAAAGGAGTCGAAATAGAGGGTGGATTAGCTTGTGAAACTGAGTTCTAACAGACAAAAATACAGCTGCCTGCAAACTACACTAACATTCTACTTACACCTAGCTCACCATTATGACTCACAAAATACATGAAATTTAACGAAATTTTAAAAAATAACAAATTTATCAATATTCCCACGAATATC
>JAOXNN020208254.1:0-19491 GCA_028571205.2 Hydropsyche betteni | reverse complement strand
TACCCTTTTATTGCAATATTATTCGTGAAAAAATAGCAGGCGCGTATTTTCAATTATGATAATTATATTTTTGAATAAGATTCTCATTGTATTTACCAGCTGCATATTTTTGACTGATTTTTTTTCCGAAACCATTTTTATGCTCCTAGTAAAAATTTCTAGTTTAAGATATTTTATCTATAAAATATGTAATATGCGATTAATTATATTTTCAAAAATAAATACACCCATTTTAAGAGTAATTATAAATACAATTAATACCTTATTATAAAGTTCAACTTCCGATTTTTTTCCTCATTAATGCTATTACAATATACGTCTTTTGTTTTTTGAATTTCTTTATTATATATACATTTCCAATCAAAGTTTCTTATGAACATAATTAAATATTTTTTCATTTATCATTTAAAGTGAACGTAACTAAATCTATAACGTTTCTTCTCGTTATTTTTTTCTTGCCCCACGTTGGGTGCAACAATTTATAACGTTTCGGGCTCTCAGGGGTGGTTCTAAGTGAAAGATCGTTGGGGCTCTCGAGCTTGAACCAGCTTTTATTAGTAACAAAATACAAAAGAATATAAAAATTAGTAATCAAGTCGATGAGGATGTCGCTGTCCGTTTCGAGTCACCAGGTCCAGGTCTGCAGGCCGGGGTAAGGTGGATCCGTGCAATCTGTCGGAGGGATGTCGTAGTCGGTGCCCTTGGACCTTGTCGCGGTGTAGAGGAGTCCGTAAAGGTCTTTCAGCGTTTCGGCGAGTGTTGATACTCCCGGGCTGGTATCCTCCGTGGAAGTTCGTAGAGGCCCTTCAGCTTTTCGGCGAGTGTTACTACTCCCGGACTGGTATCCTCTGTGAAAAAGGAAAAAGTTTTTGAACATCGTCCACACCCTGGAAGAACTTATGGAAAGAATCAGGGAGGAAGTTACGGCTATACCTATCCCAATGTGCCGAAAAGCGGTTGAAAACTTCCGGAATCGCCTTCAAGAATGCATCGCGGCTGACGGCCGCCATCTTAATAATGTCATCTCTAAAATTTAATGTAAAAAACTACATTGTCTACTGTATCGAACAATATAAATATAATTTCTTTAAGTTGAATTGCTTTTGTTTTATATCCTTTTACGACCCATTAAAATCTTTTGCCCCACCTGTATAATAACGGATTTCTGTGTGTCTGTGTGTTTGAATGACGCTCGCGACTTTATAGAAATAGATATTTTAATGTGGTCTTTATGCATATACAGTTAACGTCTATAATACATGTATGATGCATATTACCTACTAACTACTGGCTTTGCCTATATGTACAAACAAATAAACTATTTTGATTTTATTAATTAAATTTTCAAATCGGGTACAAAATCACAGCCGATTTTATTAACATCGGGCCTATTTACTAGTTATTTTATAATTCTCTTATCAAAATATTGTTTAAATTTGTAATCGGATTCCCTTTTACCTGCCATGCTTTCTACTTTTCTTTTTTAGTCGTTTTGGATTGAAGATAATAAAATAATAATCTCATTACTTATGGTGACGGACTACGTATATTTTTGTGATTGATTAATATTATATTTTAGTATTTTCACACTGTAACAAATTTTACACGATTAAGTTGAAAGATATTTTTCTAAGATTAAACTATTGTGTGTAATTTTTATCTACAAAATTATCTAGAGCTATTTAGTTCGTGCCTTAAAATGCAATTATGAAAATGTTTGTTTGCTCACGAAAATATAAAATGTGTTTGTTTATTCAATGAAATATAAATTCTGAATACAGTGCCTGAAAATTGGAACAGATAGTGATTTTCGAAGGTAAATATAAAAAAATTATGTTTTTTTTTAATTTTTGTATTCATAAAACCCAAAACAAACATTTTATTTTAAAATTATAAATTTGGCAATAATTTTTATTACATAAATGACAAAAAGGTTATTTTTTATATATATTTTCAATATTGTTATGCTTCGTTTTCATTAAAAGTCATCTTAAAATCCTTTCGGTTGAAATTACCAATACGCAGGACACGAGACTTGATCGACCGGCAAAAGAGTGGTATTATTACTATTAATTTTATTCGCTGCTAAAACAAAATAAGCACTCGCCATCGTTTGCGGCATTGGGAAACGAGCTCTTGTCAACACCCAAACAAATTCTGCAATAAAGTACATTCGTTGACTGACTGCTTGTAAAATTCATCACATAAAAAAAAATGATAACCAAAGTGGACGAAAAACAAGTCGGCGCATGCATAAACTACCGCATAACTATAGTAATCGGTGTCCAATATCCAATAAGGGGCAGGGAAAGGAGCTGTTGCCAGACTCACAACCAATTTCCCTTCGCCTGTTTGACTGGATAAAGTTGCTCTTCCGTTGGTCAACTGTAGTTGATCATTTCTGTAATAAAATTAATTTAATATCCATAATTTTGATATTTTATTTTATTTAAAAATATATAACTTACGATGGGCGAATCAGAATATTGACGACATTAACAGCTCCACCGGCTCCTGAATTATATGAGGCAGTTACACACTTTCCATCTCCTTCGAAAGTATTAGGATATCTTGTTTGCTCGTACCACTTTCCTAAATACTAAAATAATTACAACAACATCTGTTAACCAAACTCGTAACTATTATTATAAAATTTCAATTGTCCTAAAAATTTTTGCTATTTTACTTAGGTAGGGTTAAAATTTTGTTTGATTGTCACAGTTGGACAACTTCCGAATCCTGGAACCTGCGCATGAGCTAAAACCATCAGAGAAATCAACGGGATGATAAATTTATACATCTTTGCCTATTGAGAAAATATATCACATCAAATAAAATATAGTAAATATTGTTTACTTTAAATGAAAATTGTCATTTATCTATCTATCTATCTCAGTGGCGTAGCGAGGGGGGGGGCAGCCGGAGCATTCGCCCCGGGCGCCGATTTCAAGGGGGCGCCAAAAGGGCGCCAAAGGGACGCCAAAAAGGTGCCAAAGGTCCTTTGGCACCCCCTTGAACCTACAGAGGCGCCAAAGGGGCGCCAAGGGGGCACCAAAGGAGCGCCAGAGGCCCTTTGGCACCCCCTTGAACCCGTAAAAAACTGCAAAAGGCTTTTTGGCACCCCCTTGAAATCGCAAAGTGGTGCCAAACCGGAAAAACAAGACAATAGGACTAGAACGCGTCACTCAGCCAGAATCGAATGTTTTACAAGAAAATGAGGATTTTGAATTTGGAATTAATTTGCGAAAAATTTTTGTGAAAATATTGAAAAATGAACCAAAGAATTTTATGGTGATACAGTTTGATCAACTAAACTATTTTGAAAAAAATTTTGCCTGCGATGCCTATTTTGTCTAACTTTACACTATTGATATAATTGTTTTTTTGTAGAAATATTAAAAAACTAAAGAAAATTTATAGTTTTATGGTGATATAGTTTAATTGACTAACAATAAGATGTTTAAAAGAAATTTCGCCTGCGGCGCCATTTTCGCCATACTTCTTAATTGCTTATTGTAGAAATATTGATTAAATAATTTAAAAAAAACTGTTAGCAGATATTAAGTAAATTGATAGTTTTAATGAAATAGTTTGATTAAGTAAAACATTTGGAAAAAATTTTTTGTCTGCGGTGTCTTTTTGGCTTGTTTTACATGATTCTAGGACATCTACCCTTAAACAAGAACCTTAGATTTTGATCTCTAAAACTAAAATCATTTATCGGGGGGGGGAGGGGGGCGTAAATATGGGTATTTGCCCCGGGCGCCAAATATCCTCGCTACGCCACTGCATACATATTGTACTTTAATTACTGTTTTCGAAATAATTGACTTTTCCTGCAACAAAATAAAAATTTTGATTACTTATCAAATGAATTTTATTTTATAAGAAAATATTTCTTATTTCATAAATTAAAATATAAAATTCAATATTTCATAATTTGTATTATTCCTATTATATATTTGTAAGATGAGGAAATACCAAATATAATTATAACTAGCTGACCCGGTGAACTTCGTATCATCTACAATCGCTGTTCGTTAGTCTCGTTAAAACTAAGCTGACCATACGTCCCGTTTTCGCCGGGACTGTCCCGTTTTTGTTGTGTCTTGGGTTCATCCCGTCTTTTTAACATATAAATATAAGAAGATCTGTCGTCAACAAACAATAGATTTTCAACTCTAAATACTGGATTTTTTTTCATCTTAAAATAGCGCCCGTTGTCCCGTTGGCCCGGTGTTCCTGTTGTCTTCACGCGTTCTGCACACACCGGTTCTCGATTCCCGTTCCCAGCTCCCGGTTCCCGTTGTGAACATACGTTCTGAACACACCGGTGTACCGATTGTAATTATTGTTACAATCAATACGCGGCGCGGTGCAGCGTAGAGTGACGGTGCATCGTGCATTGGACGATTGGGTGATATCATGCCCAAACACGACAATACTTCATTTACCATAAATAAACGCATGTCTTATAATATGATCAACATCTCATTGTACATTTCTGCAGTCATTTGTAGTGTGAGATTTAAAGTTTAACAGTGCACACGATGCAAAACATCTACAGACATGTCGTCCCTATGTTTCACCCACAAATCTTTCAGATTCCACGGGAAACATGTCGATATGATAATCGCAAACAATAATTTAAATATTATTAAAAAAAAATTTAAAGTATTAAATCAATTATTTAAATTATTTTTTCTTTTGTTCGCTATGAGCAATCGCGATGCATGCCGTCATTTTGTATACAGTTTCTATACTTATATTATTTTTAGCTTTTCTTTAGAAATTTCCCTATTATTTTTCTTTGTAAATCCCCTGTTAGTTAAAGCGAACAAAAGAAAAAAATAAATATCCAAATCGGTCAAGCGGTTTTATATATATAAAGAAGAAAGAAGAAGACAAGAAAGAAGAGACGAAGATTTAAAAGTTTTGACGTAGCTTGAAATAACGATTTAAATCGATTCAAATTCTTGTATCCTTTTTTGGTATAATACATAATATAAAAATCAATTTGATATGGGTAAATCTTTTAATTCATTGTGACACGCTTGAAAAGACTTTTCTATTTTTATTAGTCATGTCTATTATTTATTATATGGTTTAAAATAACTCTCGTGACAGCGTGAAGTTTACAATCAATCTATTACGGGTCTGTCACATTGTTAAACAAAATACTTTAATAATTTATTGACGATTTTTCAAAATTTATTTTCAGAACTTAAACGTATCGATGTTGGGAAATATATTTTACAAGAACGCTTTGATTCCACCTAAGAAAAATAAAACTTTTAAAATTCTAATATGGAAAAGCGGGTTATTTCTCGAAAGAAGACACATAAAATTTTTTCAAAACAAAAAGTAAACTCGATCCGAATCCGAATTGTCGAAAATTGACGATGCAAACCGATCGAATTTTTCAGGTACGATCCGTTCGAAGGTTGTTCAGCTAACAATTGTAAATTAGCTTACGACTCCGAAGATTTGGAAACTTCAGACGCCGTAGTCATTCACCTTCATCGTTTGCAAGGTTCCAAAGATTTGCCTGACTCCAAAAAACGATCCCCATATCAAAGATGGATTTTTCTGACGGACGAAAGTCCACGTCACACATTCTTGTATCCTAAAAATAAATGGCAGAAATATTCGAATGTATTCAACTGGTCTATGAGTTATAGGTATTTTTTTATAATTTCTTGCACTTTTGACGTTGAATATTTATTATTGATTTTTTTTAATTCAGACATGAATCTGATATTCCTGTACCGTATGGAAGAACAATTGCTATAGAAAAAATGGAAGAATCCACAAATTCGACATTAAATTTAATACCTAACAATCATCGCAAACGAAGAGATGTTCTGGTATCAATAATGATATCAAACTGCAAAAGTGAAAGGTTGCAGTATCTTAAAAAATTACAAGAACACATCAGCATAGACGTGTACGGAAATTGTGGAAAAAAATTGAAAAATGCGTAAGCAACTAATTATAATTTTAACGAAACAGTTTCGAAAATAATTTAATAATATTTATCTTATGTTTGCTTAATTTAGCTTATCTGTTGCTCCGTATATAATGTCACAATGAAAATTTGCTTTTTCGCAGATGCCCTGGCCATTTTGGCTCCGATTGCTCAAAGTTAAACGACTACATGTTTTATTTGGCTTTTGAAAACTCTCAATGTCGGGAATACATGACCGAAAAATTATTTTGGAATGCCTATTCGAAGGGAGCTGTCCCTATCATCATGGGACCCTCTAAAAAAGATTGCGAGACTTTTCTTCCTCCCAATTCTTATATTCACGTAGAGGACTTTGCTAGACCTGCGGATTTGGCTAAATATATGGTTTTGTTGAATGATATGAGGTTTAATACTTATGTCGGTTTGCACGAATGGAGGAGGCATTTTAAAATTGTTAACGAGCATGGGTATTTTGGGTCCAAGTCGTATCATTATTGTCGGATTTGTGAAGCTCTTAATTACAATAATGAAAGTGTTAAAGTTTATGATGATCTTTCGAATTTTCTGGATCCTAAATTGAATTGCAAAATTTGAAAAAAAAAACAACAAAAATTGCTTTTTTGTGTTATGTTATATTGGATGAACGAATTATTCATCTCAAGAAAAATTTCTACATTTGTTAAATACTTCTCAAATTCCTATCATGAATACTGCACTTACAAAAAATTCTCCCATAAAAAACTTATAAAAATAATATTCAAAACGTTGTGTGAATTTTTTTCCCTAAATACCTAGAATAGACTTGAATTGCTCTTTTTTGTATGAAAATCGAAAATACAAATAATTATATAAGGGAATGCTATGTGGAAGAGGTTTCGTATGGTCGTAATTTACATATATAAGTAATACTTCCGAGAAGAGAATTTTAAGGGTTAAAAGCCAAGTTAAGAGTTTTTCATGAAGTTAATTTCCTTGTGAAGAATAATTATGAAACTGTTGTATTAATTCAAATCGATGTTTTTTTTTATATTGAAAGGCTAAATTTTGTTTGAAGAACATCAATCGAATAATTTTGAGTATATCGTGTAAATCATACTTTATTTTTTTTAATTTAATAGCATTAAGTTACAATTTAATACTTTATAATAACTTTTGGATCAGTGATGTAAATAGAGATGATACCTATTGAGGGTGGTTTGTAAAATGACTAATAATTAAAACAGTCAAATTTACAATTAATTTAAAAACCGATCAATCAAACGTTCAATTTATTTAAAATCTTACCATTTTTAAGTAATAAAAAAATTCGAAATTACATTTGTGTTTCACTTTTAGTACACACGTACATTTATTAAAAGCGTACACATTTTAATTTGTGAACTAAATAAAAATAAAACATTTTCACCATGAACCGAGCACGTATAGGTATACAAATTAAATCGACTCGTCAGCACATTTCGAAATAAATATTTTTATGAAGCACACACGAAAAACTATTAATATTTTTTTTAAAGGTTTATCGGCCACATTAAAAGTAAATAACACACTTTTCGTTCAGTCTTCGGTCGGAAATAATGCACGATTTCAGAACGACTAGTGATGGAGACCGAACCGTTTCTCGTTCAGAGAAATAGCAAAAGGAATCTGAAGTTCAGCAAGTTATTCCTTTTGTTCATCGCCATTTCGTCGATCTTTGCTTTGCTCACGGCAAAAAATGGCATATCGTTTTACGAAGGGAATATTCACAAACACTTTTTTTTTAACGTTTCGATACATGAAAATTGGACTGACCAAAATCACACGCTTGTGGTAGAAGAATTTATAAATCGGAAATCGGTATTTTGTTTTATTTTTTAATAATTTTATTCGAATGTCTAGGATATGAAATTAAATAGTATTCGAAAAATTTAAAAAGTTTATATTCGTGTAAATGAGAAATAAATATTATTTACACAAATATCGAAAACTAAAATTCCCCTAAACGCTATCGATAATGAATAGTTTTTTATTGTTGTAAAAAATCGTTTGAAAATATGGATTATTGCAATTTAATTCGTTTAATATTATATATTTTCTATAATCCGTTATTACGGATATTTAACGGATTTCCAACAATTCTTCACATCGTCGTGTTTCAATTCGCTGAACTAATGAGTTTTACGTGAAACAATTTGTCCTTCAGTTGTGTGATCAGATTATTGATAAAGTATGAAAACTTATAAATTTCATTGAAAATTTCCTACTACAAATTACATACTTTAATATTGTATATTTTTTTAAATAATTTGTTGTGTTGCGTTTTTGCAGGATTTAAAATTATCTGTTTTGGGAACAATTCTATTCGAAAATGCAATACGCCCAGAAAAAAGGAACAAAAAATTTAAAATACTTATATGGAAATTTGGACAAGCATTAAAAAGAAGACACTTAAAATATTTTCAAAATGAAAAGTGATAATTCTTTTTAAATTAAGTGTGTTTGAAATATTTTTTATTCAATTTCATTCATTTAAATTTCATTAGGCATCATACTTTCGAAGGATGTCACGTGAATAATTGTGAATTAACATACAACAGTGAAGATGTTAAAACTGCTGATGCTGTAGTTGTTTTGTTACGTCGCATTATAAATGTCAAAGATCTTCCATTCAAAGAACGAAAAAAAGATCAAATTTGGATTTTTTTGAGTGACGAAAGTCCAATATATACGTTTAAGAATTTTGAGGAAAATCACTGGACACACTATTTGAATATATTTAATTGGTCCATGACTTACAGGTTTATTTATATTTCAGTACACAGATATTTTAAATATATTCGACTCTTAAAAACAATATATGATTTTTGTAATAGGACAGAATCCAGTGTGCCTGTTCCTTATGGAAGAACAACTCCACTGGATAAAAGCATATCTATAACCACTCCAATTCTTGACTTAATTCCAAATGGTTATCAGAAACTTCGAAACCCTTTAGTAGCAATAATGTATTCTAATTGTAGTGGAAATAGTGAAAGAGAACAATATGTAAAAGAACTTCAAAAGTATATGAATGTCGATATCTATGGATATTGTGGAACTAAACTTCGAAATGTGTAATATTAACAATCAATTAATGGCTTTTCATCATTTTTAATATACACGTATGATTATATATAAACTAAGAATCATCATATATTTCTGTCAATTACAGGTGTTCGGGACACTTTGCATCAGATTGTACTAAGCTGAATGATTACCTGTTTTACTTAGCATTCGAAAATTCAAATTGTGAAGAGTATATGACAGAAAAGTTGTTTTGGAATGCATATTCAAAAGGTGCAATCCCAATAATAATGGGTCCCACGAAGAAGAATTGTAAGAAATTACTGCCACCAAATTCGTATCTACATATAGAAGAATACGTCAGGCCTAGAGATGTAGCGAAGCATTTGGAGTATTTAAACAAGACATGGGATGAAAATCTTTTTAATTATCATCAGTGGAGACGGCACTTTAAAATTGAAAATGAACATGGTTATTTTGGTTCGAAATCTATTCACTATTGTCGAATATGTGAAGCACTCAATTATAACGAATTGGAAACAGGGATCAATGAAGACATAGAACATTTTTTGAATATACATGAAAATTGTAGAAACAAAAAAGGGGAGCACATAATTGATAATAATTTATATTTAGCTGCGCTGAAAAAAAATATGTATTAAGTTTATTGTAATAGAACTTATGTTCATTTCATTGAAGAATAAATAATTTATATGAATTATAAAAATGTTGGCTTTATTTTTATATTGAAATAGAAAATTATTATAATTCTGAGTAACAATAAAAAAAATTAACCATGCTGATTTACTCAAGAAGTGATCATTCATAGGAAAATCACGTACAAATGTCGTAAAGTAAAATACAGTAGCACACATAATAGCAATAAAATGTAAAAATACTCAATGATATTGAGGGCCACTCATTTAGTTATTTTACTATGGTAAATTAAACAATTATTAATATTTGGTTAATTCCATATAATGTCTTTCACAAATGTTAAATCATATACTAACATTTTGAAAATAAATTTGATATACTTTTATGAAAAATTTTATGATGAAAAAAAGAAACGTGATAGAAATATTCATAACATAATTATTGACACGACCCTGAAAGTTTTATAGATATATAAGATTAATCATCTTACTTACACCATTCATATATCATTTTCATATAAGCATTGTAGTAAAATGAAGCATATATATGATTTGAAGAGTGAAAAAATAAAAGTTCAATATTTAACAACACGAGAATTTATAGCGCTGTTTTTGATATTATTGCTGGTAGTGATAGTTATACTATTAATTTCATTCCGATGTAAAGAAAGTGAATCACCATTTCAAAATAAGTTGGAATCTGATATTAAAAATGTGACTTTTTACAAAAACCATTCAGAAGTGGATATGTATTTTCATCAAAGACAGGTATTCTCTTCATTTCTATCATTAAGTTATTTCTCATTTAATCATTTATTTTAATGATTCCAGAATATTAGCATGTCTGAATTGGGAAAAGTGTTATTTTTCAATTCAATTTTTGAAAAGAGGAACAAAATATTCAAAATCCTTATTTGGAAAGATGGAAAATTTTTAGAGAGACGTCATATTAAATATTTCACATCTGACATGTATAATCTTTATCGTATTGCTGATATAAAAGTTACAGTGAACTGACCAATTGAGTAAAAATAAAAATTACTTTTAGGCATGATCCGTTTGAAAATTGTTCAGTAAATAATTGTAATATTACATATGAAGAAAATGATCTAAACACTGCTGATGCTGTAGTCTTTCTATTAAAGAAAATGAACGGAACACAATCTTTACCAGAAGCTGTATCGAGGAAGACAGATCAGCGTTGGATATTCCTCACAGATGAAAGTCCATGGAATACTTTTATGTACAAGAATTTGAATGACTGGAGGAATTATTCAGGAATTTTCAATTGGTCTATGAGTTACAAGTGAAAATAATTTATATATTATCTAAAAAAATATCAATGAAATTATTGTTTATTAAGATTATCAAATATTCTGAATTCAAGGATAGAATCTGACATACCAGTTCCATACGGAAGAACAGTAGCAATTTCTAGGATTCAAGATGATGAAAAAATTATGCATGTTCCGAAATTCGATGATAAAAGAAGGGATATTTTGATAACAACTTTATTAAACGATTGTCCAAAGGATCGAGTCAGAACTATGTATATCAATGAACTGCAAAAATATTTAAAGGTAGACATATACGGTGAATGTGGAGACGAATTGAAGAATGCGTAAGTAAGCAGAATAAATAAAAAATAATGAGTTATAAAACAGATAATAATATAAAAATAAAATTATAGATGTTCTGGCCACTTCAGTGCCGATTGCAAACCATTAAATAACTATTTATTTTATTTGGCATTTGAAAATTCCAATTGCGATGAATACATGACTCACTCAATATTTTGGAATGCGTTTAACAAAGGAGCTATACCGATAATTATGGGTCCTACGATACAAAACTGTGAAACATTTCTACCACCGTATTCGTTTCTTCACACAGAAAATTTTAAAAGTCCTAAAGATTTAGCAAATTATTTGTTGAAATTAAACGAAACATGGGATGGAATTATGGCATTTCAAGAGTGGAGAAAGAATTATATGGTTCTCAACGAACACGGTTATCATGGAACAAGGTCGTTACATTATTGCAGAATTTGCGAGGCGTTGAATTATAACAACGATGAAAAAAAAGTATACAATGTCAATGATTTATCATTTTATTTGAGTTCAGAAAACAATTGTAGAAATCTAATATTATGAATTGATTGATATATTTACAGTAAATTTCTTTAAATACAAAACATTATTTCATTTCGAATATATTCCAATTTTCAAAACGATGTTACAAACTAATCACAATATTTACAAATTACACTGAAAATACTGAGGATCAATGAATCGATATTGCATCACTATTAACAAAGAATAAAATTTCGAAATTCATACATATGTACAGAACTGAGAAACGTTAAAGGGAATTCACGAATTGGCCACTTCTTTGAGCGGGCTTTCGAGGTACTGAGCCAAAGCGTTGGCCTTCTCTTTCAGCAGTCCGAAACCGACATTCTCCTTAGCGTACAAACATAACAGTAGATTCGCGACTTGCGTTATCACTAGTTTCCCGTCGGTGCACTCCAAGAACACCAATTGCAGCCGGTCTTCCTTGAAAGCGTTCCTGCCGTTCTTCTCGTATGCTGTCCAGACGTTGCTGGCTATGGCTGCAGTCACGCGAGCGTCTTTGTCATTGTATCCAGAGTACGCCAAGAGCGCGCCTTCGTGATTCAAAAGCCTGAAAGGTAATCGATGTTGAGATAATGATTTATATGCTTAGAAATGATTGTTGAGTGTTCTCACAGTGTGTTTTCTATTCCTCCTGTGTTGGCTTGGCTAAGGACTTGAGTTAGAGCCTTCGGTTTGAGCATTTTCGTTAAATTATGTTTTCGGGTGCGATGACACTTTATTTGACAGGATAACATTGACGGATGACTAAATTCAAAATTCAACTGCGATGTTGTCCAATGCCATTTCTAAAAATAAAAATAAAGTGCAGCTATACAACGCGTTGTGATTGTATTTAGTCAGCGTTTATAAAAAATATAAATTTAGATTTATCTTTTTGATTTATTATTTATTTTTTCAAAATTTTTTTCCGAAAATTCCAAAAAATATTTTCTAAAAGAAACAGCACTTTAAAATACATTCAAAAAAATATTTTTAAAAAACGAAAACACTTTAGAAATATTCAAATATTCGAATATTTGAATATGTAATTGGGTATTTTTTGCTGAACCGAAATAAACAATATTTTTTCCCGGTTCAGTTCCAGTTTTCGTTCCTGTGAAAAATTCGTTTTTTAGTGATTTTCGATTACAGTTCAGAATGACTGGACCCAAGCGCACGTGATCCGAACGCACATGAGCTTAACATGAAAAATCGTTTAACAAGAAATAGTATTTTGATACTTAAAAATATTGTGTACATACCTATACTATAACTGCTTAAAGTAATGTACCGTCCATGTTTTTACCAACCTCTCAAGCGGTGAAACGCATACATACAAATCCAGTTATAAGTTTTAAATTGGTACCCTGCATTCACGCACACATTCGCATCCAAGTTTTAACGTTTAAACGTCAGTTGGTTATTTCTATACGAAATAGAAACAAAAAGTATTGACGAAAGCCTTGTCTAGCAGGTGACGAGAGTAAGCTACCTGAACCAATACCTGATAAGGATACCTGAACAAAAAGTTTCGTACGAATAACCGTCAAACTGCGAATGAGTATAGATGCATGTACGTGTATAAACGCGTTTCACCGCTTAGGAGGTTTGTACGTTCATGTTCGGTAAGCGGCTTTTGACGCGCTTGGATCAAGTGTGCTTGGTTCGTGTGCGCTTGGATCATGTGCGCTTAAATCATGTGCGCTTGGATCATGAGCACTTAGACCATATGCGCTTAAATCCAGGAATTATAATTCAGTACCGGTTTAAATCCCTGGTATCGTTCTGATAAAAGTCTGGAAACCACAATCGAGACATGGACGTGTAATTCATTGTTATGATCGTAGCTGTCGTTCAGTACGAGTCTGACTATCGTAGGGGGTGCGTTGCGTCGGCCGTTGCCCGTCGCGGTACTAGTTTACCTCAGCACCGATCGTCGAACGAGCATACGGGCGTTCGTTTCTATAAGTGCACGACAACATGGCGGTCGGCAGCGCAGTATACCAGCCGACGACTGTCACGTACGAGCAGTCCTCCAGCGAAGGATGGCGCCGTCGCTTCTGCTGGAACCGAGACACGGCCACCCGCGCGCACAACCTGCTGAGGGCCGCCTCCCTACCGACCCTGGGCCTGGCCTCCTTGCTCTCTTTGCTGTTCGGTGAATATCAAACCAAATAAAAATATATACAAATTTTGACACATTCCATTCAGGTTATGTCCGTGTGCGTAGCGTTCGCGAGCCCGACCTTCACCACTCCGATTGTAACGCGCATTGCGAACCTTCCGCTTCCTTTTGTTTTGAACCGCGCACGAACGTTTTGGTCGAAAATCGCCGTTTTCGAAGCAACGAAAACGAAAGTTGCAATGAGTCATCGGCGTTTTTTCGTCGGTCCGACGACAAAGTAACGATAATCGCGTTCCAGGTTCGTTGCCACGATTCAAGGATGTGTAATAATGACGATGTAATGGCACCGGCACGCGATCCTATCAAAAATTTTCGAAGTGACAATATTCGTCATGGGCAACGTTAGTCATGACCGATCCGTTATCGAAACGGTAACGATCCTAGTTTGATAATAGTTGTTAAAACTGCGCGTTTTTCGGTTGCATTTAATTTTCCTGGTTCTTATCAGAATCTGGGGGGATTTGGAAAAAAACATTCCTAGGAAATTTCGTCGACATATGGATGATTCATTTGAATTACGCCGTTGTGAAATTTGTACAGTCGGATGATTATATCGGATATTATAATCGACGATATCAATTTTGTAATCGATTCATACGATTGAATCAATCGATCAAATTAACGGTATAATATAATCGAATCGATCAGGAGAAATTAATTAAATAATAAATTGATTATGTTCCTAAAATATAGATTAAATCGAGAATCGAAATAGGCGTTGTAATAAGGCCACATTTAAAATATGAATAAATTACGGTTTAATAAAAAATTATATTTTATGAGGTGACAACTTTTTTTTTCACTTTCAAACATATCGTGGTCGACTTTATATCAAAAAATATTTTAAATAAATTTTTGAACCATGCATAGAGAAACGTAGAGAATCGATAATAAATATCAATAAAAATCATACGCAATCCGAAGTTTCAATTTTCAAACGGATCGAATTTCGCGTCGACTGCAACGAAACCCAAACATTTTTGCACACACAATGGCTTCGTTTTATTCGATTTTTATTATCGAATTGCATAACTGCGACTGCAATGCACTCGTTTCGTGTCCCTAACGAGCCATTATGCAATTCCATATTGTATCGTGTATGAAAAAGTGCGATTCGTCAATGGAAAAAGGTGGCGAGTTCGACCTTATGTCTCGTCTTTCAGCGGATATGGATTCTGAAAATAGACGTGGAAATTTGAGATCGATCGTTTGTATTTTTATTTATGAAGTGTTGATTGTGCTGATTTTGTATATGTGGCTTAGTCAATAGATGAATGGGTGCTTCGTTTATTTGACGGATTTTTTCTTATTCGAATCGAATGCATGGATTTTCGATTGTATGTAAAAGGTTTTATCTTGGTGCTATCGTTATTATCGTCGTGTATCATTGTTTTATTAGTGAATATGGTTTATCTGATAAACGTTAGAAAAATCAAACAATTTCTTTTTATTTATTACAAAATCGAAAGAATATAATAGGGTGACGGTACCAGTGGTGGGCCATGTACTTGTAGTCGACCCGAGATTTTCAAAGATGATACTCTTACGGAAAGGATGCAATCGATAAACTGCTTATAACAACTTATCTATCGCATCCGAAAAATTATCATATTTAAAAACCTTAAATTTTACGTTTTTCTGAGAAACGGTCAAATACAGGTACATAATCTATCACTGGTGTCGTTACCCTAATTTAAATAGAAATAAATTATACACTATCATATCCATCTACTGATCAAATCACCCTATGCCGAACTTCATAGATCGATAAAAAATCCGATCAGGCTAACATCTATAAAAATCGATGTTTGTATAAATATATATGTGATCGTTTCACGCCAACACCGTTAAACCGATCACTATGAAAATTGGCATGTATATGTATTTTTGTGGAAAAGGTTTTTTTATTTTATTATTAAAACCATTTTACAACTCGATCTAACACTATTTTAAATGAAAATAAAATTTCCATACAAGCGCAACGCCGGCGCCGCGTATTGATTGTGACAATAATTAATATCAAATTGATTATTGAAAATATGTACTACTAAAACTCAATTTATTCATTTCCAAGCTGTTACAGGTTTTTTTTACTCCAAATTAGCGCTTTTTCATTTCAAATTAACAATTTTTCATTTGAAATTAACATTTTTTCAATTCAAATTTGAAAAGGTGTTACTTTGAAATGAAAAATTGTTAGTTTGAAATGAAAAAGTGCTAATTTAAAGAAAAAAACCTGTATAATACAAACTGGCAGGACAACATCTGCTGGGTTCGGCTAGTATACCATAAATCTATCTATCCTAACCACCAGAAGAACCAGATTATTCGTATAGAACAAGCCACTCCTCGCACCCCTATCGCCTCGGTGAACAATCGTTCAACCACGGATAATTGTATGAATAATTTGTCGATTTTTGCGACCTCGCCGTCGAGCTTTTCGTGCGAGGCCAGCCAGCGGCTCCCAAACTTTCGACACTGTCCGGAAAATATAATAACCGTTCTTTACGACCTTCGTTCCCGGAGAACTTCGGCGTTCCGTCAAAAACGGGTCGCCCTTGGGACTTATTGTATGGCAGCCGGTTGCCAAATTGTTGGCTTTTTCGCCGATTGTGTGTCGCGATCTGATCTGGCGTTTTTTTTTTTCATAAAAGAGTATGGAAATGGAGTCGGATAAATGGGTTTGTTCGAGTCGGGAATGTGTATGAGTTTTTTTCGGCGGTCTGTTTGTCTATTTCGAGGTTTATGACCGTGTGATGTATGTATGTGGTGTGGAGGATTTATTTTATCAATTCGTTATTATGATGGTTTTCGCCTCGTGGAAAATTTATTATGCGTCTTATCCTTGATTTGGATTGTGTTTATGCTTTTCGAATCGTAAATATTCGCGTAATTCTCATGCGAATAAATGGAAGATGAAAGATGCATTTCGCAAGGTCTCCCACTGAAAATAAATGCATCTCGTTATGCGATGATTATGAGGATGACATAAACGAATTAAGTTTTCTCGATTCGTTTTCGTTCAATGTTAGAATTTTTTAATTTGACGTCTTCCTTTCGTTTGCACGAAGTACCCTTGGATTAAAATGTGCTAGCTGCTTACAAAATCGTATACGTGTTTGCGAATACTATCCATTTGAATTGTACAATTGTTATTAGCGAGATGACCTTTTTCGTTTTTATTAGAGCGATTATTATATGCCAGCATGGAATTTTCATTATATACCTTCTGAAAACGCTATTTAAAAAGAAAAAGATAGTTATTTTATCCACTGATGCATTTCGCCGAGAAAAGGACGTCCGATCACCATAGTGCACTATAAATAAAAGCTTCATACGCATTAATTACATTTGATGAGCTTGTCCACCAATTAAAAACGATCCATTCCAATAATAGATCGTTATGAATAACCAGTATTTATGAAAACATTACATTACATTATGAAACAGTACATAATGAAAACAACAGTGACCGGATAAACACTCATACTTGACACAACTGGAATGCTTGATGGTTTTTTGAAAAAATAAATATATAGACTTTTAAGTTTGTAATTTATTACATCGCCGTATATCTAAAGTAATTCATCACTTTCATGTGCTGACTGCATCACTTGTTACTCAACGCCAACTAATAATAAGATTCAAACTATCTTTTTTTAACATTCTAACAATATCTCCTCTAATTGACGTCAAGAAAAAAAAATGTTATTGAATAGTGTGAGAAACTTTTTTTCGTATGGTTACAGATAAATCATTATTGATGTGTTTTGTTAAGAATTTTTGATCTTGAAATCTGATTGGATTTTTGTAATGGATTCTTTCTTTAGGGCGGATTTGTCCGAGAATCGAAAACAAATACAATCAAAACTATTTTTACACTGTTTTGAAATAACAAGAATCAAAAAAAGAACCGATAATTTACCCATACTGTTCATATAAAAATATATTATATCTCCAAATTTGAAATAGTGAGCATACTTTTTTTATACGGTAATTTCTGGAACGTACCCTCCATACAGAAAGAGACTTGTACAACATACTCCAACAAAACCCATATGAATTTCCCCACCGCCAAACACAAATTAATACAAGATTCCAATCGGAACTTATCAAACTCATCACCAAAACAAACAAATATTTCTTATACTACTCAAAAATCAAAACCCATTCATACTAAATTTCAACCGGAACTTAATCAACCCATCCATGACAACCAACCGACACTTCTCCATAAAACCCATTTATACAAAATTCCAATCGAAACATATCAAACCAACGCTTCTTATTCGACCCAAACATCAAAATCATTCATACTAGACTCCAATTGAAACTTATCAAACGGACACCTCTTATACGACCTAAACGGCAAAATCTTTTCATATAAGACTCCAATCGGAACTTATCAAACCAACGCTTCTTATACGACCCAAACATCAAAACCCATTCATACTAGACTCAAACGAAAACTTACCAAACCTACACCTCTCATACGACCCAAACATCAAAACCCATTCATACAAAACTCCAATCGGAACCTATCCAACCCACCCATCGCAACAAACTGACACTTCCCAAACGACCCAAACACCAAAACCCGAACCACGGTCACGGAAACGCCCCTCCAAAAGTTCAAAGAACCCCAACACTCGTTGACCCAGAAGAGCTCGGCCGAGACAACCTCGACTTTCGGGGGGCCAGGACCCGGCGCTGACTCATCGCCATTGTCCAGTGACTCACCGAAACCGGATCGAGGCTTCCACCTTCCGTCGGCCGGCTGAGCCCCCCCTCGTTGTGGTCTCCGAAGACGACGGGAGGGACGAGGCTTCGCGGTCTGCGTCCCGTTCGCCGACCGAGCCTTTTATGGTGCACCCGTCCATAGCGGTTCCGAAACTGTCGGTTGAGTTTTGTTTTATGACGGTCGGAGGAGTGTGATGTTTGGTTTTGGGTCGAAACACGAATTAAAAAATGAAAACGGGAGAAGGTTTCTTTATATTGCTTTTAAGATTACAAAAAATGTGAAGAAAGTAGCTCTTCTAATACTCAAGTTATTAAATAAAAACTGATACTGGGGGATTTCAAATCGGCCGCTTCGGGACGGCAAGGTTAAACTTCGAAATTTTTGATGGTGGGTTTTAGTGTTTCGCGTTTTGAGGTTGTGACGGTTTCGTTTTGGGTTTTAATTCGGAGGTGTTTTGGTTTGATTCGATAATGGCTGCTATTTGAATGGTCGGAATTTTTTACACATGTATCAGAATTTAAATTAAACGGTCGGAATACATCGGTTAAAATAAATATTGAATGATCAGGATTTGGCTAAACCCAGTTAAAATTCTGACCTTCTAAATTCTAACAAGGATCATATTATAGACGTTAACTGTATACGCATAAAGACCATATTAGAATATCTGTATCTTTTATAATTTTAGCGTCAATCGAACAAACACAAACACAAACACACACACACACACACACACACACACACACACACACACACACACACACACACACACACACACACACACA